>JASANF010003541.1:0-28497 GCA_030248245.1 Trissonchulus sp. WLG1_4 | reverse complement strand
CTAGCCTATTCGCGTACTCGTTAACGCCATATTTTTATCATAAAATCAAGTTACGCTCTATATATAAATATTTATACCCGTCACCATTTATTGTCTCTTTTTAAAACAATATAACTTCGCTATGCTCCATTTTGAGTCCCCCAGGCTACTTTACGAAAAGTGGGTTACGCCCACAAAAATCCTGTTAAAAACTGTTTCTAGATCGTTTTGATAAAATTGTATTATTTAATGTCAGTATCGGAGTTGTTACAGTCAGTCTTGAATTCTTTTGCCTTCTGGAGCGGTTGCTCCCATCTTTTCTCCTAAAACGAAACTGTAACATGCCCTGCCTACTGCACCCCTCCGCTCGAGGGTAATCCTACTGTCCTTCTCGCTGAGAAGTTGTCTATGTGTTGTACTGTTCATTCTCGTCAGATCCAGCGGGCTGCGCGAGCTTCACCGGTGGTGTTTGGGTTGACTAGGTAGATGAAGGTGACCATACCGACGTAAGCATAGTCGTTACATTTGGCGAGGCTGCCAGGATAGAAGGACGAACTAGTAGCCTATGCCCGTCGATCGAACCCCACCACCAAAGCAGCAGACAGAGACCCCAAGCACATCCAGTTCCACAGCTTCACCAGCTATCCACTTCGAAGACTTAAACAAGCGCTTACAGCAGCAGCTATACGCTATTCAGCAGGATCGCACCAACATAGCCAGTTTGTTGGAGAATTATTCAACCCTTTCCCAAGACTTTGCACGCTTACGAACTGATACCGAACAGGAAGTAAGCTCTGTCCAGAAAGTTTTAGCACAGTTACGCGAGCCATATAGCCACACTCGAGAAGAACTAATCCAACTACGATCTGATTTGGAACAATTTCTGTTAAACCCAGCACACGAAATGACGGATAGGATCGACTTACCCCGTGACGCAGTCACACCTTTCGCAGGAAGGCCTGGAGAAAAGATAAAGGACTGGTTTATCACATTTGAGTTTATGGCGGCGGCTAAGGGGTACGACGATGCCCAGAAAGCCAAGTTAGTGCCCGTCTATTTGAGAGGACCGGCGCGCAAAAAGTATATGGATCTGTCACCAGCAACACAGGAGATTACGCATTGCTGAAGACTACCCTTTTGACAGACCTTGATCGACGTGAAACCGAGATGGTCGCCAGTTTGAATTTGGCCTCCCGTCAACAACGCCCCAACGAAAACATTGCTGACTTCGCTAGGGAGCTTCAACAGCTGGCTGATGATGGCTATCCAGACATGGATGCAACTGCTAAGGAATGCTTACTGTTTCGCAGTTTTATTCATAACCTACACCCCTATTATCAGCGCGCACTAGTGCCTCTCAATCCTACGGATTTTGCCGATGCGGTAAAGAAAGCCCAACAACTCGAAGTGTTAGAAAGGATGAGACCTAATACAATGCTCCCACCAACCGCTGCACCGACTTTCACGGCCGCGTCCGTCAATTCTGTAAGCCCTGCTCCAGCCCTCAAACTTCAGCCCTGAATACTTTCAGAAAAAAGGCTTGATGATTCAGAAGTCGCCTCCGAGAGACTCTCCAGGAGACCGGGAGACAGGGATGGATCAAAGAAACTCACAAAGTGACCGAACGAATTCAAGATGTGGAACCCCGGACGATACGCCCCAAACACAACAAGACAGACTTCTGGGTTGCACTACAGGATAGACGTCCTGTTTGCTATTGGTGTGACGTAAACCGGTTATTATGCATCTGCCTGTAGACAACAGATGAGAACAAACAGGTTCGCCTGATGGTAGACATCAGGACCAAATACCTCCAACCCGCCCGGTTCCCGTTCAAACAGGGATTACGGCAGAGACCCTCTATTTTCGCCTGCCTATTCCATCGCGTAGTATAAAACGCGCTGACTAGTAATCAGAGAAGAAGCTGATAAACCCGAAGATACTTGCATGGAAAGTGCATCCGTTGCCCATTTAACAACCGAACTCCAACAAGAAAAAGAAAATTCCAAGACTCTTATGGAACAAAACCAGCGGTTGGTTGAAAGATTACATGTTGCGGCTGGATCAACAGAAGCAGTGCAGCAGACGACCAAATGCATGATCCCACTTCCGAACCGAAACCTCAAGAACATAGGACGTCAAAACGACATCCAACCCATAGATATCCTATGTATACAAACGTCATCATTCCAACGTCATGGAAAGTACGGCCGGAGATATAGCCCACTGTGCCTATCAGAACGGAAGCTGCCAATTGGCTGACGGCTCCTACCTATTGTGGACACCTGACACAGATGGAAAATGTGAGTATCTCCCGTGGAAACCGATGAGTGGACACCAGTGGGATTCAAATTGGCTTTCCGATGACGACAATTTGGCGTTGACTTTCAGATCTGCTGTCTGCGTGAAAGACTGTGAAGGCAGAAAGATCGTCATAAGCGACCAGGGTATCCCCTTTAGAATACTATCACAGAACTTGTATTGGCTAAGAATGTACAGGCAACGGTGACAAGTTAGAGGGGATATACCAAAACAAACAATAAATGGACAAAAAGCAGAGGCAGCGGCACGAAATGAGGCCACACTACAAGAACTTTTCAAACGCAATGATACGAAAGCAGTGAGTAACTGGGCTGCACAACATGGCTTGGTGACCTCAGATGTCCTGGCAGCGTCGTTGCAAGCTGTAGCTTTGAAGGAACAACATAACATACGATTTGCATTTGAACATTCAATGAAGGCTGTATGTGAAATAGACGCCAACACGCTGGAAGTACTGAAAGCAGATCTAGTCGCTAATCCGACAATGGCGGTCCGTGCCATTTTACAGCGCTCAGACGTGTATGCTCGATCGGGTGGAATGGCCGTTCAAGTATGGCCGTGCCAGGTGCTGAGCTCAGGTCAGTACTGGATACTTTCAATGAACGATTCATGCACCAAAGAAATACCGATGCGATTCAGTCTTCACGGTCAATTTCACACTGGTTTTATGGATCCAGTTACTAACATATTGCACCCCCATGGATTTCCAGCAGATTGCATTGGAAACGAAGAGGTTCTATTCCACCTAGAGAACAAAACTATGTTGTACAGGAGAGACAGTTCTTATAATAAGCTTGTCAAGGCCCCAGAAATGCGAATTTATTCCTGGAATTTTTCATCTCCTTGGGCTTATGAACCTACAATTTTTCATCAAATCGTGATGTATAACTGGTCCGATCTGCAAACGCACGTATCGATGAATGAGCTGCTTGGAGAGCTCAGTTACCAGAAACGGATACTGGACTCACTCGGTGTCAAACCAAAATTCAATCAAAGCGTTTCCAACGGTAAAAAAAATATGATCAACAGCATTATGCAGCAGGGATATTTCGGGTTCCTATTCGGACTGAAAACGAATTGTTTCAAGTATGGGTGTTTCTCTGCTGTCTCTACGTCACTCTAGTTGTTTTAATAACGCATTGCCTGCCGAGTAGACATCGCGGAAGGTTGGTGAATAGCATTTCGAATATATCTTCTTATTTTACAAACAAACTGTCAACCGCAATCACTAAAGTGCGGCAGTGGCGAAATAAGAAACAAAGAAGTTCCGGCAAATCATCCCGTAATTCTACAAATTCTGGATCCGCAAATTTCAACTATGTGAGAACGAATCCTAGCGATAAATTTATCGAATTTCCTCTAATTAATTCAATTAATTCGCAAGAACTTCCTCTTTCACAACCGGTGACGACTGCAGACACACCATTGGATTCAGGTTTTTCGCAGCTAACAAGACTCTTTAGCACTGCTGTGACAGCAAACATAACTGCTACTCCAGCGCTGCAGACCTTTTCCCCTGTATGCCAACCAACGGTTTAACTTCTACCATGACAACAGTATCGGCCATGAGAGATCCACCTACGCCGTATACCGGAATTATCAGTGCGGTAGAAAGCGTGCCACCCAACCTCGACGTCAAAACAACAATGGAGCAAAGATATGCATTGTCAAAACGAGTCAGATGGCAGCGATAAACCCTACCACGCTAGCCCGATTGCATGTTAAAGTTAATGACAGAGAAACTGTTGGACTATTGGATACAGGAAGTGACGTCACGATAATCTCCAGGGAGTTTCTGCAACAACTGTCGACTGATGGCTTGATAATCGAGCCTACTTCGGTTTCAGCGAAGTCCGTGACTGGCCAGGAATTGTTATTCCTAGGTTGTGCAAAACTAAATTTCGAGCTAGGGGATATGAAGTACCAACTGGAAACTCAAATCGCCTACTCCAGCTCGCACCCAGTTATACTAGGAATGGATATGAAAAGATTGTGCGGACGTCTAGAACTAGACTTTCTACAGCAGACAGTGAAACTAGGATCACAGGAGTGGATTTTGGGAGATGAAATCCAAATTGACTCGGTCAATCTAACATCTAAACCGATGCAGGTAGTGCCAAAAATTGCAGCTGAAGATGTATTGATACCAGCATGATGTGTAATTATGCTACCCTGTACTGTTTTGTCCGACGGATTGTCTACCACCGGATTGTTCTTGCCAAATGAAACTAATATGAAAAAACTTGGTGTTCATGCGGTTAAAGCTGTACTATTCACTCTTGACCTAGCAAGTGGTTATTGGCAAATTCAAATGGATGATCAAGATGCCGAAAAAACGGCTTTTACTTCATTTAAAGGGTTGTACGAATTTACAGTGATGCCATTTGGCCTGTGCAATGCACCGGCCACTTTCCAAAGATTAATGGATGTTGTTTTAGCGGGATTAGAGTGGCGCATTTGCTTGGCGTACCTAGACGACATAATCATATACTCCCCTACGGTCGGAAAGCATCAGAATGACCTATCGATTGTTTTGACCCGCTTAATGGAAGCCGGTTTAAAACTAAAATATAACCAAATGTTCCTTTTTCAAAAAAAGAGCTACATTTTTGGGTTACGTCGTGACGGAAAATGGAATTGAAACTGATCCAGCAAAAATTGAGAAAGTGCTACATTTTCCAATTCCAACCAATACCACGGAGTTGAAAGGATTCCTCGGACTGTGCTCGTACTATCGACGTTTTATCAAGAATTTTGCTGAAATCGCGGAACCCATGCACAAATTACTACGAAAACACTTATCGTTTACGTGGAACCCATCTTGCACAAAAGCTTTTGAGGAAATGAAGAAGAGACTAACCACCGCACCAATATTGATTTACCCCGATTATTCACGCCCATTTATCGTTCAGTCGGACGCCAGTGGAATTCGGTTAGGTGTGGTACTATCGCAGGAAGTCGATAGCAGAGAACATCCTATTGCATACACCTCGAGATCCTTGCGGAAAGCCGAGAAAAACTACACGGTTACAGAACTGGAATGTTTAGCGGCGGTGAACGCAGTAAAAACGTTTCGTCACTATCTGTATGGTCACAAGGTTATACTAGTGACGGACCACTCTGCGCTAAATTGGTTACTGACAAAAGTGGAACCAACAGGTAGATGTGCACGATGGATTATGACTCTCCAGGGCTACAACCTTGAAATTAAACACAGATCGGGTAGCGCAAACAAGAACGCCGACGCTTTGTCTCGTCGACCAGTTGCTGTCGAAAAAGTAGAAAGCGAACCAATCCATTGTCCGACAACGAGGATAGGAGGGAAGAAAATTGAGTGTCAGTAAGCGTCAAAAACTAAGAAGCGCAAAGTGATGCAGAAATAAAGAAGTATCCTCCGCAGAACAAGAAAGGTTGCGAGAAGCGCAGAAGAGTGATACCGAAATCATGGAAATCCTTCGCTATCTGCAAGATCGAACGCTTCCTACGGATCCGAAACGTGCATCCCAAGTGACATTGAGTGCTCCTCGCTACTCAATTGTAAATGGCCTACTGATACACTTGTACCCAGCATTGCAGGGTGGACGGGTATTGTATGAACAGTTCGTTGTCCCATCCAACCTTCGAGACGAAATATTGGAAGCATATTACGAAAATCCTCTAGGAGCCCATCGCAACTATCGTCGGACCTACCAACATATGCTGGAACACTATTACTGGCCAAACATGTACTCTGATGTTCGCCGGTACTGTGCAACCTGTCACAGTTGCCAAGTTAGAAAAAATCCGCACAGAAGAGGGAAAGCTCCACTGATCAATATTTCAGTACATGGACCCTTTGATTGCGTAGGAGTAGATATTCTGGGTCCTTTTCCCATTTCGATTTCGGGAAACAAATACATAATAGTTTTTATGGACTACTTTACAAAATACCCTGAATGTGTGGCCGTGAAAGATCAAACCGCGAATACAGTCGCCCACGCGTTTGTCACCGAGATTATATGCCGACACGGTGCTCCACGGCGACTTTTGAGCGATAGAGGAACAAATTTTCTTTCAAAAGTTCTTGCTGATGTTCTAAGAATGTGTGATACAAGAAAAGTTAACACAAGCCCCTATCACCCGCAATGTGATGGCCTGGTGGAAAGATTCAACCGAACCCTGATCGATATGCTTAAGACATTGTACGTGAACACTACCAATACCGATTGGGATACATATTTACCACTAGTACTGTTCGCCTATCGAAGCGTCCGACAAGAAAGCACGGGTGAATCCCCATTTCGCATGCTCTACAGGAGATCTCCCTTGTTACCGATCAACGCTATTTTGAAAAGGCCGCTTTTGGATATGACGTATGTAGATGCCACCGAATACTCCGACATGTTGGCTTGTGAATTACAACTCATTAGGAAACTAGCTGAAGAGAACCTTCAAAATTCTCAAAAGCGGCAGAAACAATCATACGACCGTGATGTTCACGTGCGCGATGTCGGTGCTGGCGACTTGGTAATGGTACACAAACCAAAACACAGAAAGTTAGACATGGAATGGACTGGACCTTACCGTGTTATCGAATCCCGCCTACCTAATTTACTTATCGCGCCAGAAAAATTTTTCAACCCAAAAAAGCAGTTGCTCGTCCATCATAATCGCCTAAAACCGTACTCGTCTGCACCAAATAAACACAAAAGTCCACAGTGTCAGACTGACAACGAGGAAGCCGAACCAAATGATACGACTGACCACGCTGAAGATGTAGATACGACCCTAGCTACAGGACTAAGCAACAATCCTCAACGGATCATAACGGATTTGCCACGAAAAGAGCTACATGCTAGACAATCCAACCGCTGGCGTAAACGCCCTGACTTCTGCACTCCCGTCTTTTAAAATATCAGCGCCCATTACCGTGTAAATAGTTGTAACCAGGTGAAAATTCCTGGAAATTTAGTACAAGTAGCTGATAACTTTGCTGTATGTGGACATTTTACTGCATGTATAACAATAAATATTATGTACTTCTGAATGGAGACTAAGCTAGAGGTTAAAAAAATGATTTTCTCCAAGTTGCTAACCGAAGAACCGCATGAGAAGGTCGTTTCGTGTCATTCACCATGAGCAGCCTCCACCACCTCAACCTAACCAGCTGGTGCCGTGTCTGCGGACGCAGAAAAAGCGTCGAACCTACAGCGTGCCTGTATGGTTCTTTGACCCAGAGCACGGAAGCTGTAGGACGACTCACGGCCAACCCTCCGCTCGAGGGTAATCCTACTGTCCTGCTGTTCTTCTCGCTGAGAAGTTGTATTGTATGTGTACTGTAGTTCTGAGCCGATAGGCTCCGCGAGCTTCGCGGTGGTGTTTGGGTACACGGTCAATAAAAGTCATACCGACGTAAGCATAGTCGTTACACTTCCCCCGGTCGTCCGTCAGTACAGCCCCCCGTCGCAAAGTCCTTGGAGTCCTTGGATACGCTACTGCAATGCAATGTGTAAAATAACACATGAAACATAACAATAACAACAATCATCACTACTAAAAAACGCCTCGCAAAAATTTTGTCACGCTCGCTACCCCCCCCCCCCGGTCGACACCCAAGGTGCCCCCCTTTGAAAATTCCTGGATCCGCGCCTGACCTAAGCCTAAGCCTGATACTAAGCCTAAGCCTAAGCCCAAGCCTAAATTGAGAGGTGCGTTAAGTTGACAGCGTCACTTGCGGCACAAAGTTCGTCTTTGGTGGCACTAACTAGCCTGGAGTTTGTGCCGCAAAAAATAGCTCGAATCAGGCAACTTGTAAAAAGGTAATCATCTTTGAAATGTGGGGTTGTCAACTTGCGGGGGTCTGGAGGCGGCAGCCCCCAGAAGTTGGAGCTTTTTGAGTTTTAACCATCGAAATAGCATTGAAAACTGCACTTAAAAAACACTTAAAAATTTCGATTTTTTAGTACCCAACTTGAGCCTGTGCCTGAACCAAAGCCTAAGCCCTATACTAAGCCTAAGGCCGTGTTTACATTGAGCTTTTTTTCAGCTGCTCGAGCAGCTGAAAAAAGCTGCAGCTGTTTTTCAGCTGCTCGAGCAGCTCCAAAAAAGCTGGAGCAGCTGGAAAAAAGCTGGAGCAGCTGAAAAAATGCGGATAAGCATGGCGGTCAGTGGTCACTATAGACTAGCTGCTCCGTTGTCATGACAACGCTGCAGTTCCAGCTTTTTTTCAGCTGCTCCAGCTTTTTTTCGCCGTTTCCGGCTTTTTTGCAGCTGCTCGAGCACGGTCTAAGACAAGCCTAAATTGAGGCCCAGTTTCAATTTGGTCAAAAAATGGACGATTCTGGCACAGGAAAACTACAAATTTAAAAAACATGTTAAAATCATGTTAATTGTATTTGATTTAACATGAAATTAACATGTGCGAAAAACATGTAAAAAAATATGTTAAATTATGTTAAGGTGCGCTCAGCAAAAAAACTCATGTTCGGCGCTAAGCTCTTGCAATAAGTAGCAATACCACTTTAACTGTACATCAAAGAGACTTCAAAAAAACCTATTTACAATACAGTTCAGCACTTTAATGCCAATGTGTCAAATTTCATGATCATGTCGAATTTCCTATTCACACTGATTTCGTTTTTGAACTAGCTCAGCGAAACTTCAACCGATTTTGACAATCTTGGTATGCACAAAAAGATCTTTCAAAAATCTAGACGTGATTGATTTTCGATTTTTGATTTTCTGTATTGATTTTGCAAAAAATAGATTTTTCAAAAATCAGTTGTGTTTGAGCGACTACAAAAAGTGCTATGAGCCAAAATTTGAAAATCGAAAAACTTTCACGTCTGAGTTTATATTCTTTCTGTCATTGTGCAAAATTTTAACTCGATCGCAATCGGCAGCTGGGACCCAGGTCCAAAAAAGTAGTCAATTTCGCTACGCAAAAATGTAACGTTTGCCCTGTTAGAAAACTGACTAACTTGACTGATAAAACTAAGTTTCAAAAAAATGATACATGGA
Source organism: Trissonchulus sp. WLG1_4 (assembly GCA_030248245.1). NCBI lineage: Eukaryota > Metazoa > Nematoda > Enoplea > Enoplida > Ironidae > Trissonchulus > Trissonchulus sp. WLG1_4. The sequence continues at coordinate 19,197 of JASANF010003541.1, read as the reverse complement.
CATTAACAGTAAAGTTGGTGTGATCAACTAATACAATAAAATGACATGTTCTGCTAGTACGATGAATTAAGGAGAGTTGCCGTTTCACTTTGGCAACTGACTTCAAGTTGACAACATATTCAACAATTGGTGCCGAAATTCCATTTTAACGACATTCAGTGACCGCTAAACAACAGAACGATTTCTGTTTTATGACATTTAACTTAACCTAGCCACAACCGCCGACATCCAAGCGTGTATGCATAACCTTGAAAGATATGTGACACTACTTTCGGAATTAAACAATGACGTTCTGGATGCATTGACAGCCCTCGATGACAATGACAATGAGGTTGAAGAGGAAGTCGCCGCGGCTTGTACGCTGAGAAATAGGCTCCAGCTCGGACTAGATACGTTATCGGTTTTGGCGCAAACGACGGAGCGTCAACAGCGACTGGCCGCAGGGGCGCAGTCTTCGGACATTGCTTCTGTTGCTGGTGGTGACCCCGGCTATAACCGCAATCATGCTGGCCGCTTGCCTAAACTCGAACTGCCTAAATTCGCTGGCAACCCGCTTGATTGGAATTCCTTTTGGGATTCGTATGAAACTGCAATTCATTCTAACTCGTCGTTGCAAAATGTAGACAAATTCAATTATCTAAAGTCACTGCTCAGAGAAAATGCAGCCAAGGCCATTGCTGGAATCGCAGTTACGAATCTGAATTATCCGTCAGCGATTGACATCCTGCGAGACCACTTTGGCCAAAGGCAGCTGATCATCAGTGCTCATGTTGAAGCACTGGCGCGAGTTCCCGAAGCAAACAATGACACTACCAAAATGCGATCGATGTACGACGCCTGTGAGGTTCATATCCGAGATCTCGAAACTCTAGGTATCACTGCTGATACCTATGGGGTTATCCTAGCCCCACAGATATTGTCCAAGATTCCTGACGATATACGACTGATTCTAACCAGACAAAACAGCGCGGCTGTTTGGGACCTGAATCAATTACGAAATCTACTACGATTAGAGATTGAAGCCAGGGAATTGAGTCAGGCTAGCCAAAAGTCTAGAAAAGCTTATACACGAGCTGCTACCGATTTTACCCAGAGCCCGACCTTTGCCAGTTCCACGAACAGTTTTGGCGTGGCGGAGGTAACTACAGGTTCCTTGGTTGCCAACGCACGTCAAGTCCTATGCAGCTTTTGTGACGGCAAACACAAGTCCATAAACTGCAATAAGCTACCCAGTGTGACCCAAAGACGCAACAAGATCCAAAAGGAAAATAAATGTTTCAACTGTTTACAGAAAGGTCACTCCGTTAAAGACTGCAAATCAACCTTTCGTTGTCTTACATGTTAGAGCAAACATCATACTCGACTGTGTCAAGGACCTTCTAGTCAGTACAGTCACGCACAAGCCAATTAACCTACTACACCAGGTCTGTCAAGTCCAACCCTACTCAACACGAATGCGTCAGTACGGATGCAAACGGCCGTCACAACGATTCGAGGCCAGTCCAAAAACAGGGTCAAGGTGCGGCTTCTTTTCGACAATGGAAGCCCCCGATCATTTGTGACAGCCGCAACCGCAGCAAAGTTAGATTTGACAGCATCAAAAAAGGAAAATTTGTCTATTTCTCCATTTGGTGCCACAAAATCACAAACAAACACGTTTGATGTTGTGACAATCAATGTGATGTATCAAGGAGGGGAAACTAAGACAATATCTGTTGTAGTTGTACCTACAATAACGAAACCGATTTTGCAGGCACCTTTGGATAATGATATGCAAGAAATATTACAAAATGTCAATTTGGCAGATCCATGGCAGTCCGCGACTGAACCCATGGGTATCGACATCCTAATTGGCCTTGACTATTATTGGAAGTTTGTCAGCGGTACGACGCTCAAACTTGGTGATAGTGTAACAGCAGTTTCGAGTGTTCTGGAATGGCTGGTATCTGGAAAACTAAGTAACGATATTGCAGAAGGAGCCGTCAATACAGTGCCCTTTTCATATCAACACATGGTCCTACCACAGAGGACAGCCTTCAGCGATTCTGGACTGCCGAAACATTTGACGGTTATACAAATACGGTACAAACCGACGACTGCACTACAGGTAACGACGTACTAGCAGAGTTTAACGAGACCATAGTCAAACAAAACGAACGATATGAAGTGGCCTTTCCCTGGAAAGCCAACCGAAACAGCTTACCTGATAATTTACATCTATGCACAAAACGTCTACAACTACTGACAAATCGTTTGCAGCGTGAAAATTTGACACAAGAATACGATGAAATCATAAAACAACAGTTAGACAAAGGCTTTATGGAGGGTTTGGGAAATAATTTGGCAACTGACGTCAACCAAGTACACTATCTTCCACACCATCCAGTTATTAAACGGGACCCAACGACCACGAAAGTTCGGATAGTATATGACGCTTCTGCGAAACAAACCAAAAACGATCCAAGCCTGAACGAGTGTCTAAACAAAGGTCCTAATCTACTGAATGACGTCATGTCTTTACTATTGCGTTTTAGAACTCACAAAGTCGGGTTTGTGGCTGACTTTGAAAAGGCCTTCCTTCAAGTGGGTCTGCGTCAACCCGATCGTGACTCCACACGCTTCTTATGGCTAAAAGATGTGTCTAACCCCAATATAGCCAATAATATTACAGTTTACCGTTTTCGTCGAGTTTTGTTTGGGGCTATCTGTAGTTTTTTCTTGTTAGCTGCCACGATTATGTACCATCTTAATAAAGAATCACACAGTCAGGCCGCTGAAATGCTCTCATACTTTTATGTCGACAACCTGATATCTGGTTTAAATAGCCCTAATGAAGCAATCAGATATTACCATAACGCTAAACACATAATGGCTCAGGCAGGCATGAATCTGCGGGAGTGGACTTCTAACTTCCGGGAGTTCAACGACGCTGTACCTACAAACGACAAAGCTCAAGGTGACTTACACAAAGTTTTGGGTTTGATGTGGAACACAAAGGAGGATACTTTGGGAATAAAATCATTCACTCCAGCAATAGATACGTCTAATCTAACTAAACGAAAGTTACTTCAAATCATATCGACAATTTTGATCCTTTGGGTATAGCAGCTCCTGTAGTGGTACTAGCCAAAGTGTTTATGCAAGATATCTGGAAGTTGAATATTCAATGGGACGACGAAATTCCAGACAAAGTGAAACTGAGATGGAACAGAATTTCTGCTGAGCTGCAAGCGATTAACCAGTTGCGCATCCAGCGTTTTCTTAAACATTCGGATTTAAATCAAAACTATCAACTTCACGTTTTTGTGGATGCGTCAATGAAAGCCTTCGCAGCCACAGCGTATTTGAGGTACCAAATAAATGACAATGGTCTATTTAAAGCCAGTTTTCTATGCTGCAAAACGAGAGTTGCTCCGGTGAAGGGTGAGACGTTACCCCGTCTAGAACTAATGGCGTTGCTTCTAGGTGCAAGACTGGCAAAATATTTGAAAACATCAGTTCACACAACTGCTGATTGGGTGTTCCTCTGGTCTGATTCGCAAATAGTTCTCTATTGGATCCGAAACGAGAAAACAGAAAGAAGAAATATTTTTGTCCATAACAGAGTGCAAGAAATACGACAAACGTCTTTTCCGTGTCGATACTGCCCAACATATGAAAACCCGGGAGACTTACCGACACGCGGCAAAACTGCTCAGTCACTACATCAAAACAGTCTGTGGTGGCAAGGTCCGGAGTGGTTGATTCTGCCTAGCATTAGATGGCCTCAGGACATTCAACTAACCAAATCATCGATTTCGAAAACCACTGATGATACAACTACTGCTATAACCTACTGTGGTGCCGTTTCGTCCAATGAGCAAGCGTTCCCGTATGTCATCGACATAGAAAGACATAACGACCTTTATCGACTTCTTTGCATTTCGGCGTATTGCACCAGATTTGTCAATAAAACCCGAAGATCGGATACGCCAATTGGCCCGATATTGGCCGGTGAGTATGAGGCTGAAAAAAAACGATGGATAGAAGTAATTCAACAAAACGAATTTGCGGCAGATATCCGTGCTCTGAAGCGAAACAAGCAGACACCGTTAACAAAACAGCTACGTTTGTTTCTTGACAAGGGCATTCTAAGAGCTGATGGGTGCCTTAAAACTGCTACACTCCCAGGGGAAACAAAAACACCTGTAATGCTACCCAAAAACCACAAGTTTACCGACTTGATCATAATCGATATTCACAAGCAAAACTTTCACCAAGGTCTACGCCACACCCTTTGTTCGTTAAGAAAGATCTACTGGGTGCAAAATGGGCGTCAACAAGTCAAGCGTCTGATTGCCCGATGTTTAATATGCCGACATTGGGAAGGAAAAAACTATTCCTTGCGATGCATTTAGATCTGGTATGTGATCTGACATCGGAAAGTTTTCTGATGTGTTTTCGACGTTTTCTTGCAAGACGCGGGACACCACGACAAATTGTTAGCGATAACGCATCAACCTTTAAGTTAGCAAAGCACATATTAGACAAACTGTGGCACGGTATCTTGATTAGCGATGACGTTACTAGCTATATCGCATCACGTGGAATAATCTGGACGGTTATTGTTGAAAGAGCTCCTTGATGGGGAGGATTTTATGAAAGAATGGTGGGACTGGTAAAGAGATCGCTCAAAAAAGCAATCGGGCGAGCTACACTAAGATACACAGAAGTATCCACACAACTAGTGGAAATAGAGGCTGTTCTAAACACTCGGCCCATCACATACGTTTACTCTGAACTAGAAGATAGCAGACCAGTTTGCCCAAACGATTTCTTGAATCCACTCAACTCTATTGGATTTCCTGCTCTTGATGCCCACAGCGATTCCACATTCACACAAGAAAAAGAAACGCCACAGACGCTGTTGAACAGACTACAGTATCAACAACGACTGTTGAAGCACTTCTGGAACATCTGGCGAAACGAATATCTTACTAGCTTACGAGAATTTCATCAATACTCAGACAAGAAGAGCAAGGATATTTCCAGCCTGGACCAGCCTAACATTGGCGATGTAGTTTTACTGAAAGATAGTTTACCTTGAAGATTGGTTTGATAGTAGAGCTTATACGTAGTAACGATGGACAAATCCGGGCCGCAAAAGTCAAATATTGAAACCATACCCTGCAGCGATCAATAGCGCTGTTATATCCACTGGAAATCCGAGCATCAATGAGTTCTCAAGGAAACGTAACAGAACTGCAGACAGCCAGTCTGAGACGTGAACTGCCCCAACGAGAAGCAGCTCAGCTGGCGCGTACCAAGATCAAACAAATCTTTGATGATGCCACTGATGATGAATCCGGTGGCCCGGAGTGTTAGAAAACTGACTGACTTGACTGATAAAACTAAGTTTCAAAAAATGATACATGGACATTAACAGTAAAGTTGGTGTAATCAACTAATACAATAAAATGACATGTTCTGCTAGTACGATGAATTAAGGAGAGTTGCCGTTTCACTTTGGCAACTGACTTCAAGTTGACAACATATTCAACATGCCCACACGTTTCACTTTTTCGAAAATTAGACCTTTCCTAGGACTGCATATTTCCGTTGAAAAAGTTAGCAAAAGCCATACTCAATTTTTCGGAAATTAAATCAAAAATTTGACATCTTTGAAGATTTATCAGCTTTTTAGGTTTTTCATTTTTTATTTGCTATTTTCACGGCTAAATAACTCAGCAAAGGTTTAACGTATTTTTATGTTTAATACATCATTTTAAAGCTAAGAAACCGCGTATTTCAGTGATATGAGTAAGCATTTTATATTGCAACAAAAGTTTTTATGCTACGGCTACAAAATCGTCCAAAAAATATTAAACAATTTTTTATCGCAATATGCACATCAAATGAAGCTCTTCTCATTCTGAACAACTTCAAGACATTATGGTCAAAAATGTCGCTGAAAAAAATTAAACGCCAAAGTCGGTTCCCCTGAGCGCCACTTTAAAAACATGTTAAAGTGGCGCTCCTGAAAAGTGACTTTTCGAAAAACGGCAGTCTTGGGCCAATTTTAGATGCACAATGGCAAGCTGGTGTAAAAGCATACCTAAACACAAAAAATGAAGTTGATTGAGACAAATTAGCATTCGCTGGAGTCCAAACGTGAATGGAATTTCGGCTTGCGATTTCTCTTCACAACTAACTAGCTGTTGCACAACCAGTAGTTCATTTTGCTCGCCTCAACGTGATCGAGCGGTCGCAAAATGTCATTTTTCATGGATATGATTGATGTATTGAGAAACACTAAAATCGCGATTTCCGAAAAATATAAATTTGACTAAATTTTTTAAATACTATTGATTTGCTCAAAATCAAGTTTTGCGACCGCTCGAAGACGATAAGGTGCATTTATGTGCTAAAATTTAACTTTTTTTGTTGAGTCAGTTTTTTAAAATCGCAAGCCGAACATTTGCGTTTGTATTCACACGCCTTAAATTTCTGTCTCATTCAGAAAATATTGCGTTAGTTCACAAGAAAATTACACCGCACTCAATAAACCATCGAAAATTTTCAAGTATGTTTCAGTAAAACGCAGCTGCTAGTGGTTTTCACCCTTTCAAATTCATTACATACATACGTGTAAATGCACTGGCTTGAGAAGGCATTTCCGTGAAAATCTATTTTTCTTGCTGGGGCCGTACAGTGGCGGATCCAAGGGGGGGGCCCGGGGGCCCCGGGCCCCCCCCCCCTTTGGGTCTGGGGCCCCCCCTTTGGCAAAGAGGGCCCCCTCAAAAAATTTTCCGACACGTTCCCAATTCATCAAATTTGGCGCAAATATCCAAAAAATTTCCTGGGGGCTATCGCCCCCAGACCCCCAGAACTTTAGTTACAGTAATTCTAATTCTTATCATCTGTCGTAAAGGTTTATGCATGTGCATATATGGCTGCATTGTGCCCCGCCTATTGTAATGCAATTGGTTAGGTTAATACACACGTAATGCATCGTTTTGCTGCTAAGGCGAGCAGTAATAAATTTCTCTACGTTCCAAGCAGTATATACATAGGTGCAACTGAGGCGGGGGGGAAAAATTCAAAATGATATTTTTTCACCGTGAAAACACGTTTTTATAGGTTTTCGCATGCGCTGAGTTCATTTTTAGCACTTTCCAAGCGAAAAAACGTTGATTTATACCTTTTCGAAAAAAATTAATTTTTGTCGAAAATCATGTTTTTTCGACACACTGGCGCTAATCATCGAAAATTATGACCAATACAGTCGTAATATCAGCCTTAAGTTTGATCGTCATAAATTAACACATAATAATATACTTTATACAGCTTTGTTTTCAACATACTTAGCTCATTTATACTAAAAATCTTAATTTTGCAAACTAAAAAAAAGAGGCGAAATATGCATAGTTAAATTGAGCTTACATATCAAAACTTCAAAAGTTTTAGTTTCTTTTTGCGTAGACATTAAATTTATTACATTTTTCTAGAAAAATATGCATCATTAGTCATAAGTAGCGATATCTAATGAAATCGAATGCCACAAATACGATCTGAAAACGTCACTGATGCTCAGCACCAAGCTGGCACTGACATGCAAATTTGGTTTAAAAGTGCAGCTTTATTTATAATTCCACAATAGCAAGGGTCCTTTTATTTGATGCAAGCAACTAAGACTAACCTTTGCTGACCCACCTACTAAGCCTGAGCCTAAGCACTAAGCCTAAGCCTAACCTAAGCCTAAACCTAAGCACTAAGCCTAAGCACTAAGCCTAAGCCTAAGCCTGAGGCCTAAATTGAAGGAAAAACCATCTAAGAACATTTTTACCGCACTAAAAAACCCCAAATAGCTTCATATTTTAAAAAATTTCGCAGCTATAGCCCGGAACTTATACGGAACCGTACTTGTGCTGTAACGCTTCGGTCAGCCTGGTCCTGGTGGCTTCAGGAAAAGTTCTGTAACTTTTCAAAGCCTGAACCGATTTACAAAATTTTTTCAGCATTTAGTAGCTTAGAAGTTGCTCTTTCAATAGTAACAGCAGGTTTTCATTTGATTCAGTATTTTTGACTAAATCCAATTTTGCGCAAAAAATTTTATGTAAAGTTTAATTTTTGGACAAAGTTTGATTTCCAGCTAAAGCTTACATCCTACAAACTTGTATTTGAAAATTCTAAAAAAGCTTTTGCTTCTGGGGGCTGCCGCCCCAGACCGCCGCATATGCACTCGTTTCTCCACAAGTGCAGCTTAAATTTACATTTTCAATGCAAATTGTATTTAAAAATTCTAAAAAAGCCTCAGCTTCTGGGGGCTGCCGTCCCCAGACCCCCGCGACCAAGAAATTCCCAGTAACTTCCAGCATTTCAGCACGCTAAAATGGCCTCAAAAATTTTTACATGAGATTGATCGCTCGCTACCCCCCGCCCCCCCCCGGTCGTCACCCGAGGTAGGGCCCCCCCCCTTTGAAAATTTCTGGATCCGCGCCTGGGGCCGTATTCCCAAAATTGCCTGCTGGTAAAGTTAGGCTAACTTTACCCACAGGTAAGGTGAAGGTAAAGTTAATTCTGTGGGTAAAGGTAAAGTTAAAATTGAAAACAAGGTTAACGTTGACGGTACAATGACGGTTAACGTTGAGGTTAAAAATTTGCACAATACATTAACTTTAGCTGCGAAACAAGATGAAGCACTTTTCAGGACCGAATCTTAAGGGTAACCTTAGCTATCACATTGGCTTTAAGCATTGCTTGAGAATACGACTTTACCTTCAGTTTACCTGTGGGTAAAGTTAGCCTAACTTTACCTGCAGGCAATTTTGAGAATACGGCCCCTGAAATTAGCTCAAAAAATTTCAAAAATTTTTTTATATATTTACATCAAATTGAAGGAAATTCACTTCTGAACAACTTTTGTTCTTACGATGCATGTTTATTTTTGCGCGTTTTAAAAATAATGGCCAAAACCCACATTTCAGGAGTGCCACCTTAAAAGCATGTTAAACGAAAGTACTAAAAACATGTTAAAATTTTAACATATTTTTAACATAATTTTTAAACATTTTTAGCATGTTTTTAACAGCCGTGTTCTTCCTGTGTGGTGATCTTGACCAATGTTTCGGAAGGAACGGTTTCAACGTGCCCTCGTTTTGATTCTAAAAAATTGTAAACAATATTCCGACTCCATTTAAACACGTTTAGAAGTGAAACGGAGAGAAACTGGCAAAAAAGTTCTGAAAACGTCCTCACGACCTCACTGAAGGTTCAGATTTCGGGAGGTAATATCTCAGAAAATCCAAAAAATGGAATAGGGGTTCTGAAGCAAAAGTGCTTCCCCCCAAGGTGCTCTACTAAAAAAATAGGTCCACTATTGCCCACCTCCCCAACTGCATTTAACCCCAATTCTGTGTGCCCCCCTACCCCGTCCATCGAATCTTTATTTATTATTCGGGTTAAATGCAGTTTGGGAGGAAAGGAAATACTGGACCTATTTTTTGAGTAATGTGCGTAATTACGCATTACTCATTTGCGTAAATGGAGTGAGAGTAATGTTAGCAATTTTTTAGAATCAAAGCAAAGGCACTTTGACACTGTTCCTTCAAAAAAAATGGCCAGCTTCATCAGAATCGTGCAATTTTTGACGAATTAAAACTTGCTCTTAATTTAGGCTGTGGCCTATTATATACAAGGCTTAGGGTTAGATTCAGGCTTAGACTCAAGCTTAGGAAACCAAAAAATTATCAGAAACCTCAATTTTTGGCTTCATTCACTTTTGGCTTTGGCCGTCGTTCACTTACAAAAATGAAAAAGTTTTTTTTGAGGGATCATAGTTCAGGATAGAACATGATATTCGAGGGTAATATATTACAAAAATACTTCCTTCAAGGTGCTCTACTAATAAATATAGAGGTCCACTATTCCCCTTCAATGGCACTTGAAACGTGTTTATTTTATTTGAAACTTTGAAACTATATATGTATATTTTTTAGGAATATTTAGTATTGGACTATACACGTGTAGACATGTAATCATGGCAATGATAGAAATAATGTTGCATGAAGATTCGGAGAGACAAGACAGGTTGTGGTATGAAATCAAACTCTACAATAAAACGATTTGGCCGGTGAAAATCTACTCCTGGCTGAAAACTTTCCCACCTTCTCGAACACGAGAAATTATTCTCACAAAGGTGATGTTCTGTTATGTCGTGTAATATTGCAACACTGTGGCTGGAAATCACAACCTAACACTAACACTAACTTTTTCCTTAAAAGCTAGTGAAACACTCAAATTTGGGCTCAAAACACTTAAAATGTTAGTGTTTCAAGCCCAAATTAAGTGTTTCACTAACTTTTAAGGGAAAAGTTAGTGTTAGTGTTAGGTTGTGAATTCCAGCCAATATATACAAATTCAGAAGTTAAAACTTTTTTCACACAAATATAAGCTTAAGTTCAAAATTCACATGCGTCGGCGCAGAACGGACAAATATACAAATGAATGACGAAACTAGTTATGGAATACTCATACTATTAACATGGGGGTACAATCTGGGGGTCTTGTACCGACAATTTGACTACCCTTGTACCAAGTCAGTCAAAAATTGACCGTGTTCTAGCGAAAATTTCCGATTTTAAAAAAATGTGGCCAGATGTTATATATATATCCCTCTTTTTGGAATAAAAATTAACAATTTTTGAAAATTTTGACCGTTACTATCTTTGTGTCAGTATTTTGTTATCAGTAGTGTATACTGTATATACCCAGTTATTTTTTGTTTCAGCGCGTTTTATCTGATGACGGAGCCGATTCAAACATAAGCATTCAGAAATCCGCGTCGTCAGAAATCTCGCGGGTATGTTTATGTATTATATATACATATCAGTCAAGTATTCGGGAGTCAGACAGTCCAGCCATTCTGTTTGTGCACAGTTTTTGTTGAAATCGTTTCACGAGATGGGAAGGGTGCTATAGGGCTATTTTTTGTCTCTTATCTTAGGTGAGAGCCAAAATCGCAGAGGGGGCAGGGGCAGGAATTTTTTCCGAGAAAAATTAGAGGTGAGATCGAGATGGAGATTTCTTTTGGATACCCTTAATACATCTTAAGTCTCCATGTTGGAAATGCTTTAGTTCAGTTTATACAAATATTTTTTAGGACGAAAGTTCAGATCCCACAGACTCGCGGGAATGGCTGCTTGTTCGGATTTGCAGTCGTTGTCCGTTGAAAACAACCCCGCAAGATGTATTTGAACGCTACTTTGTGAAGCCGAGGCCGGTGGCTTTTGGACGGTATTTTCGTCTAGTAACACACCCTGATATCTTGCCGGCTGTTTACGAATTAAGGTGCGATAAAGTATTTGTCGGCTCCGTTCCATTTTTTAATATATTTGGCAATTTATATATATATATATATATATAATAGCGGACTTGATTGACTTATAAAGACTTATAAAGACAGAAGTGCCATCGAGATTCGAAATAGTACGTAAAATATTTCCCTGTTTGTCGACCTATGACGAGATCATGTTGATTCTTTGCAAATATTGACCAGTTGGCCAAAAATTGGCGAACAAAAATTTTTCTGTGAAAATAAATTTTTCACTTTATTGTTTTGAAAATGGGTTCCGCACCACTTTTAAACAAAACTTTTGTTCTTTACTTTACGACCAACCTTGATCACGTCACGTTTAGCTGTGAGTTAAAGCTCGTCGTACGTTGACGAACAAAAATACTTTTTTTTGCATAGCACTGTAATCTGTCACTTCACTCACTGGATGTGCAGTTTGTGATGACCTTTTAGTTTTTGATGCAATTTCAGCAGTGTTTACACTAGGTTGTTTTTGATTCTTGTTTAAACATGACACATAGGTACTTTAAAGGCTGTTTAATTAGTGGTATATAAGTATATACGGTGTCTACGGTGTTTTTGTTTGCAGATCACCAAAAGTGCCACGCATGGGTGTGTGCTATATTCATAAACTCCGTGCCACAGCTTGCGATTGCCCCGTGGCCTGTCATACCCAAATGCCTTATAAACGAGAATGCTCAGAGTTTAAGCTGGTATGCATGTATACTCCATTACCAAGCTCAATACTTACCGTTTTATGCAGGTGTGTGTCAACAAATAGCTTATAGTTTATATTATATTAGTCGCACTTTCTGCACTATTGGTTATGGCAGGCAGGGAAAAAAGCCGTATTTTCATATTTCGTCATGTAGCTCATAGACTATACGTAGGTGTCGTAGGCCTAACCTTGCTCTAACTGCTGGGACTGGTTTCAGTCCACTATCTCTTACCGTTTTTTGGCGGGAAGCCAAAAACTTTCCGGGGGAAAAAACCTGTTTGGGGGAAAAACCCATGTGGGCGAAAAAAACCCACCCCATAAATTACCCGAAAAGTGTGTTAGCGGTAATTTTTCAACGCCATGGCTCGTCTTCGGAGCAGTAGAGGCCACTGATGCCAAAACTATACGCTGATTTTCTATGCGTCCTCAGGTTTCACAAGTTAGAAAACTGCCCTTCGCAGCCCATTATAAAATTTTGAATTTCAGATTTGAAAACAAAACACCTTAATTTCGCCCGAAAACGTTGAAAACAACTACAAAGTTGCGATTATGCTTCAAATGCATGCTAAATCGGCACTTTATGGCTACGTTTTAACACATCTACCCTCCGTGGAGGGTACCGTAAGTGGGTGTGACTGGTCGTGACGGGCATATTTTAATTTTGTTCGGTTATTTGGCGTTTAAACAAGAGAAATTAACGGGTTATAATTAAAAACATACAAAAAACTGTCAATAGTACCAGATAATACTCTTTTCCTCTCCAGAGGGACCTCAAACTGACAAAGTCCGATTATTAGGACCGTAATTCAGAATTCGACCGAGAAAATGTCAGTATGCGCATTTGTGTTAACAATAACCGCCTTTTTGCACTACCATGAGTCTTTTGGAGTAGCTACTAGGTTTTTCGACATCACCAGACCATTTTCAAAAAGTGGGTTTTCCCCCCACATGGGTTTTTTTACCCCGTCTAGTTTCGGTCATGCCCCCCTCGTACGAAAGAAGGAGGGACCTGCTACTGCGGTCATGAATAGAGGAAGGGTAGTCCTCTGTAAAAGTGTTTTTACATTTGAGCTCGCATCTCTTAGTGCTGAGAAATGAGACGCCTAAATTCACCTCCCTTGGAGGCATGTCGGGTCAAAACTGGGGGTCAAAATTTTTAACTCATGAAAAGTACCAACGAGATCCCATTTAGATACCGCTTATACGTTTGCCTGCAGGGACTGTACTATACGCTGGCAAATTTTTTAGAGCTGTACCACATACCCAAGTTCCGGAACCGGGGTGGGTTTTTCTCCCAAAAAATCGGGTGGTTTTTCCCCCGCCTGCTATACAGTCTCTAGCGAATATAACCAGGATATTTATACAGTCTATGTAAACGAGTAAAAAATGCCATACTGAAACCTATTTATATATACAGAGGAACGGATAACATTGAAACTTTTGCTAAATGTGCACATTTTTTATAAACTGTATGAACGTTTGAAAGTAGATGCAGAATTTGACTGCTAATTGGTGCTTACTAGTAATTAATGTAAATTCCTTTCTGTTTAATCTGGTAGAGAATAGTCCTTTTTGCTCCATCTGAGTAATAAGTTTAGTATTATATTGGACATTGGACACTTGAGTTTAAATATTTAACGGATTCAAAGATTTGGGGGGCCTCTCCCGCCAAATTTTGGGGACCCTCCCCCTTGATCGACCGAAAATATATGCCCCAAATTTTCCAAAATTTTGTTGAAATTTTTCAAAAAAGTGCCGTTTTTACTAATTTTTGCCCACATTTTCGGGACCCTCCACCCAGACCCCTCGAGTTTTTTGGGAGTCCCCCCATCTCCCACTCATACATGTATATATGCTTGAATTAAATTTATTTTAGTACCTAGACTCAATAGAAGAAACCGAAGAGAAGATTGGCGCAGACTTTGGGTCAGCCATGCGGGCCTACCAAATGAATTCCGACTCAGACAATGCCAAAAATGACGTCATTGATTTTCTGGCTCGGGCCGCCGAACGCTATAACTACCTCACGGGGCACTGGACTAGATATATTACATGGAATCCTGAACTCGCCAAAGCCAATGATTCTACCAAACGTCTTGATGATCCAAAAACGGTATTGTAGTTGATGGCTAGTCGTGTGGCTACAACGGGTTGCCGACCGATCAGCAGGGGACTTTGTATTAAGACAAATAATATTATTGACTATAGATAGAGAACCCTCCACTCGTTTTTAGAGGCTCAAATTACCCTGATTCCTTTTTAGAGCCGGGGGGGGGGGTCTTAGACAAAACTTGACGTGGGCTTTGTATTCATGGGCTCAAATTGTATAATGTTCTCCTTCTCCTAGGTACATAAAAATCTATAATTTGAAAATTTTAACCTTTTTTAACGCTCTGGGCCTTGTTTAGTCCAACACGCTTGCTATGGAATTGTGTCTACCATATAACTTATTGTGTACTCTTGATAACCGTTCTCGCTTCCTTGTTTTAGCTGGACTATCTATGGTTGCTGCTTTTCCGTGCATTCATGTTTGACACTTTGGGCGAGGTTACTCATCAGATTTCCGCCAAATGCTCTTGTGATGGCTATACTGTTGCCGTTCACCACTCTCCCTACACAGACGCCAAGATAGTTTTCTCCCTTGAACGCTTGCTGCGAACGTACGGCATTACTTCCTGGATGAAGTATAAACCGGACATTTATACTGTATGCAATATTACACGGAAGAATGGATTCAATATTCGGCCTACCATCTATCATTCCACGTATATGCAACCGGAATGTAGTAGTCTGATCTCGGCGGCAAAAAATGAACCGACAATTGCCATTAATCGTCTAAAAAACGGCGAAGGTTGGCGGCCCCAGTCCCTACACCGCGAAGCTAGAAGGCTCAGTGGTATTTAGTCAGCGCTTCGTGCTAGTGTCTGAACTACAGTCCGTTTTATAGTTCTGAGTCTCATGTCAATATGGCATGACTGAGTGCTTTTTATATACCATAAATTGTTTTTTTGGTGATATTATTGTGGCCGTGGATAATTTCTAAATACGATATGGTGTTACTTTATAATCGCTCGTAAAATGTGGACAAACTATTGACATTGGGGCAAAGTGTACTGTAAAATTAGCGTTTGGTGCGGTCCTTGATATATACATGAAATTTGCATTAAGTTCTTCACATAGTTTTTCGCAGGTTTCAGCCAATGCAATTTTTCAGTATTTTGCTTTGTTAGGCGTAGTGACATAAGCTTCTGTAATTGGATTAGGGAATAACGCGTAGTTTTAAACAGATTTTAATGCTTCTTATGTTATTTTATGTGCATTTTAAAGTGCTATGATCATACATGATATATGTACACGGGGTCTCGAGTCTAAGGGGCTTGTCCCGGATTTTGCGAAAGTTTAAGTGGGCTTGTCCCGACGTTTTTGGGAATTGAACTCACAAAATCGCAAAAAAATATTTTTTGCCTAAAAAAGACAATTGTTTAACCATTTTTTGCGTTTTTGCTTTTTGCTCATTTTTGAAACATTTTACAGAGATCGCGGGTAAATTTTGAGTTTAAGAGCACCTTATTTCAGCACCTAGGATTAGGGCTTGTCCCGATGGGTCAAATTTTAGGATGGGGGATCCAAATTTGGAAGGACTTGCCCCCTCCCAAGACCCCCATGGACATCTGTGGCTATGATTATGTAAATATTTGACTTTTATGTAAATTATGCAGCGTAAGTGCCTCATGACTGATTGTGCTGTGCTCTAACAGTGATATGTTTAGGGATATTACAGTGCTCGCTTTTTACGTGTAAAGCTGCTCAATTTAAACTGTTAATCTAATTGTATGTTTGTTGTCAAAAGTACATATTATATATAGTATTCTACTCTTATAGAAGAACAAAAAGACATTTTTCTAGTTACTTGTGATATCTATCTGATAAAAAGTTATGATCTCATAGCTTGGTCGCAGAAACATCAGAAAAGCTTTGCAAATACTTTTGCGAATATTTTGGAAGAGTGAGACAGAAGTATGTGCTTTTTGTTGTTAATAGTGTTGCTCTGTTACGGCTGTTTCTAATTGCTGACTGTTAAGCAACCAGCCGACATATGTATTTTTAGTGGAAGGGGTGGCGGGAGCTGGCAGTGGCGGATCCAGGATGAAATTTCGGGGGGGGGGGGGGCGGCGAAATTTTTTTATTTTTTAGTTTTTTTCGTTTTACATTTGTTCGCGAAGAAATTTTGTTTGGTCGTATTGAAAAGCACCTCAGTAGCGTAGCCACGATATGGCTTTTTCAATTTTTGAGATGTGTAAAAATGCACAGATCTGCAATTTTTACTACCAAAAATGACACATATTCGCATATTTCATTCAAAACAATGGCAACTTTTGACCAGGGAAGCATAAAAAGTGAAAGTGGTGCTCAAAACACTAGAATTACACAATCGACAGGCCGGCGAGTTTCCAACAGCTAGCAAATCTGGAAAGTTTACGAAGCAGTCTGACATACAGACCACGAATTCACTAAAACGTCACTTTTGCAACGGTAAAACAGCTAAAACTGTCTATATTACGCAACATAATACAACCCATCTACACATACGCACGCTGTCATGAAAGACAACCCATGCCATGAAAAAAATTGCAAAAAATTTTAATTTTGAGGAGGTCGAAATTTTTTCTGACAAGGAAAATAAAAACAGGGAACGTCACATTGAACAATGTATGACTTAAGTAAATACAGTATAATGTACTCAGGTACTTATGCATAGCTTTGATGAAAGATAATGAGAAGGAATAATAAGCTACAAAGTTGCAGGGGTCCGGGGGCGGCAGCCCCCAGGAAAAAACTTTGGAGAATTTTTTAATTTTTAGGCCAAATTTGGTCACTTGGAGACGTATAGAAATTTTTTTCGGCCGGGCGATAAAAACCAAAGGGGGGACCCTTGTGTACAATTTCGCTTGGGGAAAATTTCGTGGGGGGGGGGTGGCCGCACCGCCGCCCCCCCTGGATCCGCCCCTGGGAGCGGGGGCTCCCAGCGTTCGATCCAGTACCTGCCATAGCCCCAAAAAATTTTCTGTATCGTTTCAGCGACTTTTTGACTATAGCGATGATTCTGGTACAGCGCACTTAATGTTTTTGTCCGATTTAAGCTGTACATATTATTGTGTATTATTACAAAGTTTATGTGGCTACTACAGGGTTTTTTAGGCCATAGCTAAGGCCATGGCCTAAATTTTTTCGGATTGGCCTAAATTTTTTCAGCGATTGAGGCCAGCTGGCCTGAACTTTTTCAGCTGCGGATGCAGAAAAAATTTCCGATACGTCTCCAATTGACCAAATTTGGCCTGGAAATAAAAAATTTCCCCCAATTTTTTTCTGGAGGCTGCCGCCCCCAGACCCCCTGCGACTCTGTGGCTTACTATACCTTGTTATTATCTTTCATCAAAGCCTATGCATGTATACACAAGTACGTTATGCTGCATTTGCATGACTACACGAGTATATTATGCTACATTTCCTTGTGTAATAGACTGTCTGATCCTGATGTGACGTCTTTTGTTTCAATTTTTGTCCGAAAAAATTTCTGATACGTCTCCAGTTGACCAAATTTGGACTAAAAATTGGGAAAGTCGACAATTTTTTCTGGGGGGTGCCGGCCCCAGACTGTGCGGTTTAGTAATCTTACGTTTGTGAGGCGTGTTAAAATTGCTAAGAAGTGCGTTTTAACCCGTTGCAAAAAATTAAAAATTCACTTCCCCTTCAGAATTTTTTTCTGGGTACGCCACTGTAATGTATAATTTTAAGTTTGTATATACGTAGCTGTTTTATGGTCGAAAAAATGTCATTTCTTGTGAGTTTAGGGTCCGTAATATAAAAAATCTTCTGGATCCTCGCCAATTCGTCAGCTGTTGGTTTGAGCTCCAAAACAGCGCTCCAGTAACAAAGATATGCCGCTCTGGTAACAAAAATAGCATTATCTTTTAACGATTATCATTTTTTGTGTTAAAATTGCTGTTAAATGCATTTTAACACTTTTAAAATTCTAAAAATAGATTCCCTCCAAAATTTGTTTTTGGCTTCTCCTCTGTACAATATACTATGTTCATTTTTGCAAAAATAAGTTGGCCTAAGCTTTTTGTCAAATGGCCTAAAAAAATTTCGGACCTGAGGCCGAGTGGCCTAAACTTTTCAGACCAAAAAAACCCTGTGGCTACAGACATTTTTACAGTCATTCCGTGTATATATTATGTTTCTGTTTTTCTAATAAAAGTGCATTTTTGATTCTGTGAGATTATATTATTATTCTTACTGTTATTTTTTTTCTTAAAAATACGTATTTTTATACATATGAAAAGAAAGTGAAAGAAAATTTTCTGAACGAATTAAAGAAGAAAAAGTTGAATGTCGGGTTTGTATGTCACCCAGTTACTACTTGCTACATAGGTAATACAACACAGTAATTCTATACACACTACTACTCTTGATCCAAATATTTAGCCCGGTTCTTACTAGCAAGAGTACATAAGAGCGCTCCACTCTATATAGTAGAAAGAGTGAGACACTCTTCAGCCTGCCTGTGTTCTAGCACAGGCAGATGCGCTGGTCGTTTTCAGGCTACATGTTGACATTCTATGCAACATGTGACTGGCCAATCAGAAGCGAGCTTCTCATTCTCTGATTGGCAGAACGCCGTGTGTGTGTACGTGCTCCAATCATAAAACGGGATAAGGATAAAAGGTTAATAACTCATTATTTATTTATAGTCTGCTAACATCAAAAAAGGTTTGCAAATACCTTTTGCATATTTCGGCAAACTTTCAGCAATATTTATTCAGAAAGTTTTAAGAAATTTAGATAAAGTTTATATCTCGAAAGTTCTCTATCAACTTTGCTGAAAGTTTGCCAAAATATCCCTAGAGGTATTTGCAAACCTTTTTTAATGTTGTTGCAAGCAGACTATGAATAAATAATGAGTTATTATGCTTTTATCCCTATTCTTAATGCTTATCAACGTATCAGCGATTATATACTAAAGCGTGTTACGCAGGGAATCTATGCGACATCGGTCAAGCCATGTTGCATAGAATGTCAACATGTAGCCTGAAAGCGACCAGCGCATCTGCCTGTGTTAGAACACAGGCAGGCTGGAGAGTGT
>JASANF010003540.1:0-48768 GCA_030248245.1 Trissonchulus sp. WLG1_4 | reverse complement strand
AAAGACATAGTCATACGTCAGAGAATACATATTAATTTATTTTGTGTGTACCTCATCTATATATTTTAATAGGTTAAGTTAATCAATGCCAATTATGTTAGTATACTGTGTAAATTGATAAATTCGGTAAATAATTTTTTTGTAACTGCGTGCGAGATTTCAAGAAGTAAATGGTTTAGTCATATGTTGGAGTGTCAAACTGTCAGCTAAAATGAATTTAAGTTAGCTGAGTTCAGTGGAGTGACGGCTAATGCAATTGTTCGTCACAGGATTATTGAGTCCGAGTCTGTGTCCGTAAGAGTAGTTTAATTTATACTTGTCCGTATGTCCATAAGTTGTTCGAGAGTGTCCGTAAAGACTGTCCGGAAGGCAAGTTGAATTTAGCTCAACTTTTGTCCGTGTCCGTAAGCAACCAGCCAATCAAATGAAAGCATTAGTCACATGTGTTCGCGTACACATGAAATTCCTCCGCGCATTGCGAAATTTTATTTAAATCTTCGTAATATGAGTTCAGTAGCTGCATTTTAGTGTGCTAAGAACGTATTTATTGATTTTTTGAAGGATGCATTCTCACACGATTGGTGTTGGTACACTGCAGAGTGCAGAACGTATAGGCGTTATTTTATATGCATACGCACTGTCCGTAGAGTGTCCGTAGCAGTATGAATTATGCTGCTGACGGACACAGACACGGACAAATGTTGCGAATGACCTTCCGGACACGGACACGGACAACTACGGACAGTTCCGCACTAGTACGAACTAGGCTTAATCCGTAGACAATCTAGCTCCGTTGTGATTCGCCTTTTGGGATCAAAATGTGCTCCCTTGGGGTTAACTGTTTCGACAGTGAGGCTCACACATACGGTTTTTAAGGAAACTGTGAAGCAACACTGGTCATTTCAGAATCAAGCGGTTTGACTCTGGCCGGCCCCCGGACGCGGTAGTAACTATCTGTAGGTAACGTATCCATGTTTGATCATCAGGCACTGGAGACGTGTAGTCGTAATTTTCCAGAAGATAACTTGACGGTAAAGACTACTGGCCTTATTTGATGCGGTTGAAAAAATGCTATTCCTTTAAATTTATGTAATAAAGCAAGAACTTTGCATGTATGCACAATTTTAGAAAATCTGTAAGCGTTCACAAATGGGCATTGGGTAACTAGCCCCATATGTCGTAAGCCGAGTGGTTAAGGCGTTGGAGTGTTAGAATCCCACGCACCAGGTTCACGAAGTCTCGCGGAGCAAGAAACTAGGGTCAGACACTCAGATGTTTTCCTGGCAAACCAGCAGTCCATCCAACGGGGTCAGTAACTATGGATACCAATGAAAGAAGATAACAGGGGTCCGTGTATTGTGTAGACTGTCTGCCGTGAGTGGCTAGCCCACCCTCCACAGCTGGCACCTCTGACGCTCCAAGGCCGAAGCACACCTGACCTCAAGGTAAGATCAGACGGAACGCGACGCCAAGGGTTCACTTTTTACCTGCACAGTACACTACCTAGTTACCTAGTCGGCTGAAAGCCACACTTCACGAATTACTCATTTTAATACAGAATGGATTGAAAATGTTGGCAGCAGTTAGACTATTAAATTAGTTTTCACAATAGCAAGTCAATTGGATGAAAAGTTTGGGCCGGTTTGCAACTGGTACCTTGTTCTGAAGTGTCGTTCTTAGCTCTAACAGACGAATTCATTTTTATACTTCTATGTTAAGTTTTCAAAAAAACAACTAAGGGCCAATTCCTAACATGAATGAAACAGACTAGATTAGATTGGAATTTGTTAGCTTTTTTTATTGTATAAGATAGATTTACAAATTTTTGCTCTCCAGTGCGAGTTATTAAAAATACTTGGTATAATGTTATGATTAGATTTACAGGCGATGTGTCGTGGAAATTTTAATCCAATCCGTTTAGGTTTAGTTCACTTTAGGAATTGGTCCTATGAGCACGTAATCGGGAATGCATACAGGCGGTCTTAACTCCGTTGTGCTAAACACAACTGAAATTCTGTAGTCACCATTTTTTGATTTACAAAATTACTGGAGAACGTTTTCACGTAGTCAATTTTTTGCACAGACTAAAGGACTTGTGTTCAGATCCTTTTAGCCGCACAGGTACGCAAATGGCCGCTAATTCTCTAATAAGCTACATAGGTATGTACATAAAATGGCCTAGAGCTTCTACACGCGCAAATTCGAGTACCTATTCCTACAAGCATAATTATGAAGCCGCTTTGGGCTACTTCTTCGTTCTTGTTAATCAAAAAACTTCGCACTGTTCCTTTAGCCAAAAGTACTGGATCATTATGCCCTAACCCGATAATCTGAGACTGCGATAGTTTTTGCCGGTTTTTAAGGTTTTCCACCCCTCTTGGGGGGTCCGCAGTCCGCAGTCTGATGGCTAAAAAAGTGACCCGAAACTGACTACAAAATCCAAAATTGTTGAAAGTTTTTTCGGATGCGACCAAAGAAGTGCGACAAAAATGGGTTAAAAATCGATAAACTGCGAAAATTTTTTGCTTATCGCCGAAAACAAACAAAACCAGAGTCGACCGCCTTCGTCGATTGTTCCCGTGCATTTCTGATTTGGGTCCATACTGGTTACATTGTGAGGTTTGAGTGTCAATATTCTACAGGAAATATTAAACGCGGGCATTTGCGTACGGTTTCCATTTGGGTCTGTTTTTGCCACTAATGTGCAACGCTTGTACCGCAAAAGCTCCACCACGCTGGCCATTAGGAAAAGTGTCACATGGCGTAGCGAAGATTAATACCTGTATGTACATTTTCATTAGCAAAAGTTATGTCTGAACATTCGGAGTTCTGACTCTACTTTTATTAAGAAATAGTGGGCGTATTTTGAATCACCTACCTACCGCCTCAGGAAAATATCATTTATGAGTTTGCTTCTCATGTTGTCAACAACATATCAATAATAGCTATAGGTTTTTGTTCCTTCTAGAGAAGGAACTATTGTTTTGAAATCAACTCTGCATAGTGTAAAAGTAGCAGCCACATGTTGTCCAGCGTATATGATTAACACGTAAAGTCAGTATGGGAACCGACTGCTCTTTTTTTAAAAAACTGGTGTTTTTTTACTATTTTTAATGAAATAATGGTCACGACATTTTTGCCTAGGCACTGAATTGTCATTTTACTAAAATTTTGTGATTTAAAAAACTTTCGTATGCACATGTTAATCACGTGATCGTACTTTCCTTCTACATAGTCATAGCTGAACATCGTTAAATATCGAACTGGTGTGGTCGAGTGGTCAAAAGCGCTAGTCCAGAATTTGTTGATGTGTACTTCGAGGGATCGACCCTCATATAATGAATTTTTGCAAAATATTTACGCCGATTTTGTCAGCAAAAACTGTTTTGATATGAGATTTTTTGTCAAGAAAAGCGATAGCGTCGTCGAGTTGGCAAGTAGTTGCAATTATGGCATGTGTTTTTGCAAAAGTACATAATAGGAAGAGTATGACACTCTCCCTATTATGCCTAGCAGCGCGCGTCCAATTCGCAGCGCGAAATAGGCCTATGTACGGTTTTGAGGGGGGGGGGGTACGCCCCCTCAACTGAAGACGGGGTACTGACGCACGCCCGAAGGCATAATAGGAAGAGTGTCATACTCTTCCTATTATGTACTCTTGGTTTTTGACATGAGCATTGAAACTGAATAGATCAACTGTACACAGGTATTATGCGAAGCTGAATTCTCCTAGGTAAAATAAGCAGAATTTTTACTCAGCGAAGGAACCTTGCCCCCTTTTGGGGCCTGCTTGTTTAAACGTGCCATTTTTACAGAAACAATCAATCAGGGAAAATCTTCAGCATAATTACCTACCTAATCGTGTGTATATATATTTTCACTTCAATACAAAATCTAATCCTAGACTGTTTTGTACCCAAGTTTATCGAGCAACTGATGCGTTCAGAAATTAGCTTATATTGTCAGCTAAGCTGGGAAACCAGCAGAAAATATGCAAAGTTGTCACGCAATGTCCATGTAAATGTGAAATTCAGTTATATTTCTGAGTAATGTTCAATTTAGCTGACGCAGGCTTACATTGGAGAAGTTAGATTTATTTACCCCTCAGATTTTGTCAAGATTTATTCTACATGTTTTAATTATAATTGACTGATCAATCCTCCCAACCTGCTATGAGTTGTCAAATGTCAAGGGGTGAAAAACATGTTAGACTACTTGAATCACTCACAAGCATATTGCTGTCTACTTAAATGAAAGATATTCTAAGATTATGTCATAGCTTTAGGGCAAATTGAACCCCAGTTGTGTTTTTAGGAAAGCTTACAGAACTCACAGGAAAACTGTACCTTCAAGCAAGGCTGCTATATTGTTTAGTACCTTTACATAGACATGAATTAGTTTATAAAAGTCACCTTTTAGTCTATGCGGATTTATCTATACTTATTATGCTTGATTAGTGAATTATTGTGATATATATCTCTCTTCCCATGCTTCTTGATTATAATCATTTTACAAATGTTATCAAACGAAGAAGCCAACAATTTTTTGGTTAGCGTTTGCGGCGAAGTTTTCACGCTCAAACCAGAATTGATTAGCCGATATCCAAGCAGTCGGTTGGCCCAGTTTCTGACAAACTGCGAATCTCACCAACAACGGTTGGAGTTATGCCACGGCTGGGACGAGACACAGCAACTTTATCTGTTCAATCGATCAAAATTGGTGTTTCGATTGATTCTGCAAATGTATACCAATGGAAAAATGCATATACCCGCGGGTCTGTGTCCAATTCACGTCGACTTGGAGCTGAACTATTGGGGAATTTCCAGAAATTGTGTCGCGGCCTGTTGTAGACAAAAGTTACCGCTTTTTAATTTCCACACCCACAGTAAATCACGCCAACAGGAAGATGGCTTTAACATGACTGTTAGCAACACCATGACTCTGCGGCAACTTACGTGGCAACTTTTAGAGCACGCCGCCTCGAGTTATAAAGCTATGGTAAGGCTCATACGTTCAAAAGTACATAATAGTGTCTCACTCTTCTTTTATGTACTCTTGATACTTCTCATTAAATCTCGGTGCATACTCGACCTTGTGCTTGTCCCTTGTAGTTTGTCCATAAGCTTTGTTAAAAAATCTTACCTGCTAAAGTTGACAATTTTTTGCGTTAATGACATTTCTGGAAGCAAGAAAAGAGTGTGCAAAAACTTGGGTGTACATATGTGCTTGTCCCTACTGTGTCCTACAGGACGAGTTATGAAAGATGGTTTTGTTTTCCTCGATACCATATATCGAAATTTCAGAATACCGTTTAACGTCAGTCTTCGGAGACTACGGAGACTGTAGGTCTAGACCCAGTCTTGAGTTCGTCTTACATCTTTAGCATGTGCAAAAACCACCTGATATTTCGTAACGATGGTCTTAGGCGAGTTTTCTTAAACGTAGTCCAGTCCAGACTGCGTTTAGCTAAGACTGCCTTTAGACTGCCTTTATGCATTCCACCTCATAGGTCCTATATATTTGTCAGAAATCACCATTTACCTACGTATGCTATGGTACGGGTATGAACTGTTGAATATCTACCCATTTGTCTAACGAAATAAGTATGATATACGAATGTGACACAAAAATCTATAGGCTATCAATGTTTCAGATCTTCATGCTGCTATCTTGCGTCATGGTGGTCCTGGCAACCGGCAGCTTGGTGGCATCGTCTCTTCCCCAATTCAAGGGTTCCTCGCAAACGTTAGACTTGATCGACAGCGTTTGCGTTGGCTTCTTCACGCTGGAATACGTGTTGCGTCTGTGGGCTGCGCCAAATCGTTTTGCGTACTTACGCAGTCCCCTAAGTCTCATAGATTTGCTCGCAGTCGTTCCATACTTCATCGAACTGTTGACAAGTCATGTGGGAATCAACCCCGCTCTGGGTGATTTCAGTCGATCCCTAGTGATCGTTCGCATACTCAGAATGGCCCGCGTGTTGCGAGCTCTCAGAGTACTTAAAGTGGCTCGATATTCCAGCGGGTTTCAGTCTGTGGGATCGACCCTACGACGATGTTGGCGGGAACTCACGCTGCTGATTATGTTCATGCTGGTGGCGAACCTGATTTTTTCGACTACCATCTATTATGTGGAGGAGGAATATGCGGGCAATCAAATAAATAATATACCCCAAGCTTGCTGGTGGGCTGTGATCACCATGACTACCGTTGGGTACGCTTTGCCTTCCATAAGAACTTATTAACATACATATGTACCTATTGCTTATGACTTTTGTACAATAGGCTCTGAGAAGAGTTGAATCATAATAAGGTACAGGTAGAACCACATGTCCGCCCAAATCACGAAAAAATTATTTTGCTCCACGAATAATAACATTTAGCGTATGTAGTTATATATATTTTCTAACTTTGCCTGAAAACTTTATGTAGGTAATATGGCTGTACGATCAAGTGTCCAGTGCAAGGGCTGAATGTGTTTCCAGAAGTTTGTAGGTTTTAAATGTAGTTAATACGTTTACGTGCCTACTTAAGTGTGTAGATTTTGAATCGATTCATACTTACAGCCGTATGCCCGTATGTATCCGTTCAGCCGGCAAAATTTCGAAATAAATCACGATACACGCCACAAGCTCACAATCGGATATTTACATTATTGGTGGCAGAATATTTTCATAATTTTGCCGACTGAACGGATATAGGGCTGTAAGTAAGTATGAATCGACCCTAAAAAAGTTATATTTACATGTATAGCTACTTGCAGAATCTGAATGTTACAGATACGGCGACGTTTATCCGCATACTGTGATTGGTAAAGTGATTGGCAGTTTCGTGAGCATCACCGGTATTATTCTGTTGGCTTTTCCGATCTCCGTTATTGTGGAAGTTTTCAACGAGGAGTATCAAGAGGCCGCAGCCTCCAACCGGTACCCTGCCCGGCCTGCGCCGAATAAGCCTGTGAAAAAAGATAATGACGAAATTGCTAATGGGCACATTGAAAATACGAACTTGATTTATTATTAACTGGGACTTAAGTTTAGCGCGTTGGAAGAAGAATACTTGTGCCAAACGAATTTTAATTAGTTTTAAACTATTTTATCATTGATTGCAGGCTACATATATTGTGTAAGTAATGTACCTAATGCGGGTTTAGGACGGAAGTTGGACAAATTTATACCTAAAAATTGCAAAATTTTAACCTACAGTAACTTATTGCTAATATATTTTTCTATGTACATTTTGTTTGTAGTTAGTCCTTTTATGTCAGTGTTCATACATAATATGTATGTAATACCTAACACACATCACATGTGCCAAAATATTATAAACAATCTATGTGTTTACCTATTTCTATTCCTTGTGACGATTTTAGCCCGGTTTTCATAATTCATACTCGTCTTTGTCCTTGATTGAACCTATGGTTTTATTCCTCAGCATTTTCAGAAAAACTGCTCTTAGCCAAATATGAGAATTTTTCGTAATTAAAATTGCACTTTTGTCTGTTGCAACTATATATTCAGTCAATTTTTCACAGCAGCTGATCAAAATTTGTCCTTGTCCCAGTTTTTGTCTCCTGTCCTTAACAGCAAGTATGAGCCGGGCTTTGAAATCCTATATATATATATATATATATATATATATATATATATATATATATATATATATATATATATATATATATATATATATATATATATATATATATATATATATATATATATATATATATATATATATATATATATATATATATATATATATATATGTATCTATGTCTCTGTTGGAACGGCTGTAACAGTAATTTGTCCAAAAGTACTGCATAGGTATGTGTATTCCCTTCAGATTCATTGAATCTGTATATTAAAGCTAAAAAAACTAAAAAAATTAAAATATGGTGACCGATATACACATCTACTCTGACTTCGTACTACTACTAACCACCTATACCATTTAATCACCAAACCAACACTATTCTATTCCACTATACGGCGACTTTCTGATACGCAGCAGTGCGACAAACCAGCTATGGCCCCATGGAAACCACCACAATCATAATCATATGCGTCGTATCTGTTGCGATACTGATTGGCATAATTGCTCTGATTGTATGTCTCTGCGCTCACGGGGAAAAATGTGATGAGTTCTGCACTATTTGTTGTTATGGCAAAAGAATGGTCGACCCCATGGCACCCCCGCCCCCTCCCCCAACCCCCCCTCCCCCTCCCCCGCAAATGATGGGGCCACCTCCCTATGGATATGGTCCCCATGGCCCTGGGCCGCCCCCTGGATACGGTCCCCATGGTTCTGGACCGCCGCCTGGATACGGTCCCCCGGGTCATATGCCACCTCCGGGAATGGGTCATCCCGCTCGCCCACCGCCTATGTGGTAATACCGGATCATGGGATTTTAATTTATATGCGTAATTTATCAATAAATTTATGTAATTTTTATGCGTCTTGAATTTTATGCAAATACAGTTGTATAATGACATTTTGACAATTTGACATGTCCGTTTTGAATATGCTTGGACACGGTTATTAAAATCATTAACCGGTTAACCGATATTTCGGTTACCTAATGCACTAAACGGTTAGCCGAAGGTTAACCGACAACCATTTAATTATAACTATTGTTAGCTAAACAGTTAACTAGAGTAGTGCCTAGTGCGTTGCGTAGAAAAGTTCCCTGTGGCCTGTTCGTCGGCGTACAACGAGCATCATCCTTCGCGAAAAGTGACTAAGCTAAGCAAAGACTGACAAACGGTGGCGGGAAAGTGACGAACAGAAAATTTTCTAGTTTTTACTTTTTTATATTGAACAATGAACATGTGTAATAAAACAGGGTTAACGAGCCCCCTGATTGATACAGGTTTTGCTTGATTTCGGTTGTAGCTGCAAAAAGTGAGCTACTTGTTCGGTTGAGTACGTAGTTTAGCGATCAGACGTGGCGCAGAATGAGGCCACACTCTCAGGCGGAATCCCCGTTTTGCATATTTCCCAAAACCCCCAATCTCCCCCCTATGTCCGTACGAGAGCGCCTGATTCAGTTAATCGTCAAGTGTGTAAGCCCTAAGTTCCCCCATGAAGGATAGTACGAATTTGGCACAGTAATAAGTACGAATAATAAGTAATAATGTCCTAAGCCAGTATCCGTCCCCTTTCCCTTGTGCTCCCTGTTAATAATTGAAGCCGTTTGTCGTAATAATTGCCCCTGTATTAATAATGATTATTGGTATTGGTTATTGCCCGTATTGTCTGAGGGTCGTGAGTTTTAATCAGTAATTAACCGAGATTTAAGCAGTGAGTTGGAAGTCCCCCCTGAGAGTATAGAAGCTAGCCGGATAGTTGTTTGTAAACAATATCTGGGCTAAGCCATAGCATTAGCCCAGATATTGGCGAGTTAGCTGGAATTTGAAAAAAGCAGTAATTAACGGATTTTGTCGAGTTATAACTCAGTAATTAATTGGTTTTATGCGTCGTGAAATATATGAAATGTTAGATTAAGAAATGAAGAATTGATACACGAAGTTTTAAGCTGAAAGGTGAAGTATAGTAAAAGTTATTCGAAGTTATATCTGAGAGTTTAGTCGAATTTAGCAGTAGAAGTGAGCTGAAAGGCGACCGCATTGTATCGTAATTGTAATATATTATTAATTGATAATTTGTCATAGTATCATAGTAATGTTTGGTATGCTTTTGATCAGTGTTTTCAGCAGGACTCTATGAACTCCTTTTTGAACTATTTTTGTGAACGTACGTGCTTGTATGTCGGGTAAAAAGAGAGCCTAAAATTGTAGTTGAAAGCTGCAATTTTAACTGAAGGATTACGGTAGTTGTACACATCAAGTTTTGAATGGGTCTGCAGCCCATTACACACAATAATTAATTATGGCATCTAAGGCTTAAGTTCACATAACCTGTAATGAAGTATATAATTTAGTAATACGTAATATTAGCAAAGTAGTTAAGTAATAATTTGGGTTTTAGTCACATTTTTCCCTTTCCCCCTATTTCCCCCCCTTTTTTCTCCTTTTTCGGTTCATGGTTCGTGTTTTTCCCAATTTTGTCATAATACCGTAATTCAAGTGTTTGAGTTCCCTGGTAGGCCCAAGAAGAAATAGAAAGATTTATGATACCTGGGCCCACCAGGAATCAAGGGCCATTAGAAGGAATTAGGAATCAAGGTGTGAGGGCCAGCAGCCTTCGACCCCCCAGCCCTCAAGTGGATTTTAACGAAAGTGTAGGTAGGCGGGCCTAAGAATGGCCGCTTCTCATTGGTTAGTTTCGGGATCGGGAGATCCCGACAAAGCAACACAAAAGAAAGCCGAAAATTCCCCCCAGTAGCTAAGACAGTCGGATAGGAAGTTTTCGCCGAGGTAGGTCGGCTAGTCCCCAGGCTCTCTTTTTGCTCCTCCGCCTGCTTATTGCACATTATTGCCCTCCTCGCCTTGTATCTATACCTGCCAGCCGTTTCAATAAATATATAACCCTAAATTCCGACTCCGTCTCCATTTTTGCCTAGTCTAGCCAGAGCCAGAGGCTCCTCAGGTTCAGTCAGTCAGTGCGCATTCCAGCGCCTGTGCCCCCACGGTCTTTACCCTCGCCCCCAGTTCTTTGCGCTGTCCAGCGCCTGTGCCCCCCGGTCGTTCCTACTGCCCCACGCTCCAGCCAGTCTGCTCCGTCAACCGGTTCAGCCCATTCAGGCCCCGGTCTCCGTTCCAGCCGTTGCCCGTCGTCGTCGCGTGCAGCCGCTCCCGTCGCCCTCCTGTCCCCCTCGATCAGTCGGCCGGTTCAGCCCATTCAGGCCCCGGTGCCGACCCTGCCCCCGCGTCGCCAGTCTGTCCAGTTCCTGCTCCCCCGTTCGCCGCGTCCGCTCCCCTGAGTCTGAGCTGCCCTCCGTGTCCGGTGTGAAGTCCGAGCCGCCGAGCCCACGTCCGTGTCACCCGCCGCTCCCAGTCGTTGGTTCCGCTCCGCAGCCCGAGCCAGTGCCTCTTGCTCCCCGGTTCCTGCCGATCCAGCCCAGATCCATTCCAGCCAGCCAGCCAGGACGAATCCTGTTAGTTACTCCCCCCGCTGTCCTTAGCATTGTAGTAGTAGTGCCTAGGCTGACCCTATACGACAGATCAGTAGTAGGATAGCCGGTAGACCTGTTGAGCCATTGAGTTGAGACCAGTAGATCAGAATTGTATAGTGATCTAGCCTAGACAGGGTCAGGCTAGAAGAGTGCCGATTCCAGAGTAGGTCGTTTTCAGGTCGATTACCGTGTGTCCGTTCCGTGTCAGTCCGTTGTGCTGTGTCCTTAGCGGTTTTCGAGTCCAAAGTGATCATTGTCTATTACGCGAGTTATTTAGGGTGTAGATTGTAGCTACGATTGATTGTTAGGTGTATTGTGCTATCTCTTTCAGATTACGTACGAGTTATACCGGTCACACACAGTTTCAGTATTAGGTCGAGTTTCGAGTGTTAGCCAAAAAGTAAAGTGAAAGTTTTGTCGTTGAGATAGCATTGGGGAGTTGATCCGTAGTTGTCCCCCGACACCAGAAAAAGCAGGCGTCAGGGTTGAGCTAGGCCTCTGAAACAAGGTATAAGTTCCTAGTTATCCCCGGCCTTTGGTGTCCCCCCCGAATCACGACGGTCAGAGCAGAAAAGCTTGTCCGAGCAGTGTAAATCCCCTGAAACCAGTTGCTCAAGTGAAAGGTTAAGTAGAAGCTATAGGAGAGGCAAACTTTGAGTATTCTACACGTTGATTGAGAGTTAGCGAGAACGTAGTCAAAATTAAAGGGTGTGTTTCTGTCATTGAGAGATCAGTAGAATTATAGGTAAACACGATCGCCGTGGAGGTAGTACTGTTAGTGTTTTCATACTGTATTTGTGTTTACGTACGTTTCGGCGATCGTAAGCATTTTGACTGAGTTAGCACACAGAGGTACTGAGTTGTACTACGAGGTTGGACTAGGATCCTTAAGTGACCTAAACGGATCTCTGTAGTTTAGTCTTCTGTAGCTACTCGGTTCCCTTTTCAAAGGGTGGAGCCCCCGCAAAAACATTTCTAACCTCTGCTACCCCACTGAGCTGAGTTTGAGTTGAGAGATCCAATATAGTCAGGAAAGTTAAGTAACGTCAGTGATCCATTGTATTGTCGCAGTATCAAGCATTCAGTACCTAAACGTCACACCCTATTCGCAACGTATGTTTTGTATTGTCCATATTGTGTTGATAGTGAACCTAAGGTGAAGTGATCGTGTAGAGTTTAGTCCGAGTTGAAAGTAGTAGTTCTCGCATAACACAGAGTAGAAAGTTTATTAACCCAACGATTTTAACTAACCCGTGTAGACTTTTTCACACATGTGCTTGGGAGCCCTTTTAAAAAAAAAGTACTGAAAATGGTTGTCAGTTAACCAATGGCCATTTATAGCGGAAGTGAAGCGTGTTAGTGGAATAGCATAGAGATTGAGTAATTAATAATATACACTTACATATTGCTCTAAATATTTAACTAATCATGTAGTTACTGATAAAGTTTATTGATAGATGATCAATCATTGAAAAAATTAAAAAAAAATTTTCGCCAGTAAGTTGAACTAAAAAACCATAAAAAAATGTCAAAAACAGCTAAAGTTGACTTGAAAAGTTTCTTAAGGTAGCGCTCAGCAACAAAACTCATGTTCGGCGCTCAGCTCATGCAATAAATAGCAATACCACTTTAATTGTACATCAAAGAGACATCAAAAAAACCTATTTAGAATACAGTTCAGCTACGGCTGAATAACTCAGCGAAGCTTCAACGTATTCTTATGTTTAATACATCAATTTAACGCTAAGAAACCGCGTATTTCTGTGATATGAGTAATCATTTTATATTAAAACAAAAAATTTTATGCTACGGCTACAAAATTGTCCAAAAAAATTTTAAAAATTTTTTTATCACAATATGCACATCAAATAAAAGCTCTTTTCATTCTGAACAACTTTCTTTCAAGACATTATGGTCAAAAATGTCGCTGAAAAAAATTAAAACGCCAAAGTCGGTTCCCCTGAGCACTACCTTAAACTAACCAAATTGTATCAATTTATATGTTCGTATATCAAACTCACTCAGTGTGAATACGGCTGGCTGATGTTGCCCCGTCTTGTGCTCCATCCAACGAATGTGCGGATTTTTGTGCCGTCATTTTGAACTACTAGAGATTTTCTTAATCCCTGCAGCGCTTCTATCTGTTTTAGATTGTAGGTAACGGATTGCCGCTGACTGTTTTGCATTTGTATTTGGGCAATTAGGTAGTCCTAAATAAACAGGTAAGAGCCCATCATTTCAGCTTTTGTTTCGTGATGCTTTTCCACTATTTCCACTCGCTTGTTTTTCAGTTTTGGCGCAGTCAGAAACTCCGTCACGTCGGCGTCGGCAGGTCATCGTGTAGCAGTGTCTGCACCCTTCGCTTACGTGTTTTGATAGATGTTGTCTTGCCCTCATAGCTTAGCGAGTACAGGATGTCCTCCAGTTTTCGACTCTGGTCCGGAGTCTTGGCTGTTTCTGCTTCATGTGCTGCAGAAATTGGTTAAAACGTCCTCTCAAGTTCACTAAAGTGCTTTGGTCGAGGTCACATTCCTGTGCCATGCGAAAATAGTCCGCTATTGGTCCTTTAGGGCCCAAAATGTGGTCCAGTCCGACAATTTTCACATCTAGTCCAGTCTTTGCAACTAAAGTTTGTCCTAAAATTTTGAAAACGTCGTTGGTTTGTCTGTTTTTGGGAGTTATTTTTGGAGTCCCAGTGCTCCTTGTAGTTTTGCAAGATTGGAACTTCTTTTATGGATTGTAATAATTGTAATAAGTAATAATGAGTAATAATCGTAATCGTAATAAGTGTGCAAATTGGGCCCAGTGACCAAAATTTGCACAATTAAAACAATAAGCCTTCTGAAAGGTCACCGAGGTGTCACACTTGAAAAATTGAAA
This sequence comes from Trissonchulus sp. WLG1_4, assembly GCA_030248245.1. Classification (NCBI taxonomy): domain Eukaryota; kingdom Metazoa; phylum Nematoda; class Enoplea; order Enoplida; family Ironidae; genus Trissonchulus; species Trissonchulus sp. WLG1_4. The sequence continues at coordinate 34,815 of JASANF010003540.1, read as the reverse complement.
CAATAGAATTTGTCAAAACAAGTTCAATAACAACAAATGCTAAAAAGGGAAACCAATTTCCCCCCATGCAGTTTAGCTCAACGCTATGAGTGGGATTCACAAAGCCTGTTTAACTTAGACTCGGTCTAAGTCTTAGACTGCGTTTAAACGCAGTCTCCCTAAATCAGCGTGCAAAAAATCGCGTGATCGTAACGAATTCTGCACACAAATTTTCAAATATAGAGCGCGTTTTTCTAAAACATGATTCACAAAGGCTGTTTAACTTAAACGCAGTCTAAATCAGCCTGATTTTCTAATAGAAACTTAGACCTGCTTATCCAAGCTATGTTTAAGTTAATTATCTTCGTTAACCGACATTCTAAAAACTTTTGAAGAGCCACCAGTACTTTACTTTGCTATTTCTAACTTATCACTGATGTTTCGGACCTATTTTTTTGCAATTCTAGAAAACCATGTTAATCTGGCTAAATTGTTTTAAACGGTTAAAACTGTCTCATAAATTCATAAGTTGGACCCAGACATGGTTTAAGCTATGCAAAAGTTAGATAAAGTTAGATTTTGTCACGTTTCGTAAATGAGGTCGTAAATGATGCTACGGTAATTTTAACAGCTTACAAAATGCTTAAAATAGTGCTTTAAGGTCTAATTCATTAATTTTCAGAACTCTAGACTAAACGTAGCACTTTTTTTAAAAGTCCAAATGTTTTCATTTGTGTAAAAAATTAAGTAAAATTACCCAAATGCAACATTTAACAACTTAATGGGCAGGTACTTACACACAAAAACGATTTGCTTATGTAAAAAAAACTATTTTCAGAGTTAAACGAGCGTTTAGTTAAACAAGGTCTAAACGGGGTCTGTGAATCAGACTTAGACTGCGTTTAAACGAGCGTTTAGCTAAACGCTCGTTACGAAATGTTCTAAGCGTTTTTACCATTGCAATAGAATAAGGTGATAGAACGATATGGAACAATCGTAATGAAAATACACACAAATTTCGTGAATCATGATTATCTTAGACCAACGTTTTAGACTGCGTTTAAACGCAGTCTAACTTAGACTGCGTTTAAACGCGCTTTGTGAATCCCACCCTATGTAGCTTGTCAGATTTTGCTTAACACCAGCTTCATTATGGTATGAAACAAGCCCAATTTTCGGCAAAATCCGTCAGTAAGCATAAAGTTTTAATTTTCAAGTACATTGGCCAGAGGCCATCGTAAACCTGTTGGGGCAGGTAATAAGTAATTGTTGATGCATGCTTAAATCTGTATCAGCTAGTCAGACTGCAAAACCTTGTGGCACAGGCTGTTATGTATGTAGTTAACACTTCATTAGCAAAGTTTCAAAAATTAGGAAGACGGGCACCTTATAGAATAAGTTTCAGTACACTTATATAGTGTACATACATCAGCTTCTACTTCAGCAAATGACCCGAACTTTACTTTAACGTAAACTGATGGAACACATTCACGCGTATTGTTTATGCTTTCCAATAACAAACATTTACGTTTGCACTACTTCATGTCGTTAGCTCTAATACAGAAGACCACAGCATGGTGTAGTGGTTATATGTTGCACTCTTAAACCGAAGGCTGCAGGATCGAATCCTGGGAAAGCATTCTTTTGCAGTTTTTTCTAATCATATGTAACGGCGGAATTCACACAAACTCAGTCGTTAACGAAAGAAAGCAGGGGAGAAAAAATGTTATTAAGCAGGTGAAATGTAGGTGACGGGTCCAATGTACCTAACGGTGACAGACGTGTAAAACACATTCGGCACATGACCAGTTTAACGTTAGCAGCCCACTGAATATTCAAAATCACAATTAAAGAGCTGTTTGGCTGAGGCCCAACAGAGAAAAAGTTGCAAAAAGATGTAAAAAAGTGGCTAATAAGATAACTTTAATACGTTAGCTAGGTATAACGCATGCATTTTTTATAATTTAGCTCAGCACATGTAGCTCATTTAAAAGATTTCTAAGACCCTATTCCTTTACCGGATTAAAGGATTAATTATAATTGGACTAAACGATTTAAAAATTATGCTGAAAAATGCCATTCCAAAACCTCCGGATTAAACGGACTTAACTTTTAATTGCTTTTAATAGCTGCTTTTTAATCGGACAAAACGGACTTAACTATGCACGCTAATGTTAAGCGTGCATGTTAAATCCGTTTAGTCCAGTAATGGTTTTGGAATGGGGTCAGACTAAAATTCAACCGCTGACTCATTTTAACTCTTATAGTCTGTTTAGTCCGATTTGTCATTCCAAAACCTCGGACTAAAATAAGTCTAGTCCGTTTAGTCCGGTAAAGGAATAAGCCCTAAGTTAAAGAAAAAATATGCATACCGGCTATGTACGTTAAAGTTTGCGGGAAAGTTATTTTTATGCTAATTTGCGTAAAGTTAGCAATAAGTTAGCGAATACAAATTCAGGCCACATACATCGTAAATAGGCAATACATAGCTCATTTTAAAAGGCGCTTTGAAAGCGCTTTAAAATGACATGCACATCACCTCTGTAAGTTAAAGTTTTTAAAAAAGTGATTTTTAATGCTAGCTGATAATTTGCATAAAGTTAGCAGCAGGTTAGCAAACACTGAATCAGGCCTTATACATCGTAGACAGTTGATACCTAGCTCAAAAGCTAAAAAACTTAAACTTCACCATCTTGTCATCCCCCTCCTCTCCATTGCACCGTTGCGCACGAGATACTTTTCAATATCCGTAGCGTCCACGACAAGGGCCTTTTGCAGCACCTCGATGGCAGCCTGTTTGGCGGATTTTTTTTTCGAAATCTTGACGCTCTTGTTTGTCGTCATGTTCTTCCCCTCTAACCCCTCATCTCCTTGAACTTCCCCGAAATCACCCGAGTTAAATGCATGTCTAGGCGCTGCTGCACTGTGTTTGTACTTGTGTTTGTATTTGTATTTGTGTTTGCACAATACAATTTGTCAAAACAAGCTCAATAACAAACAAGTGCTAAAGAGGGGGAAACACATTCCCACTCCCTTGCAAGTTAGCTCAAACTATGTATCCTAATTTTGCTTAGCATGCTTCATTGTGGTATAAAAAAGTTGCAAAAAGTTGTAAAAAAGTAGCTAATAAGCTAACTTTAATAAGTTAGCTATGTATAAAGCATGCATTTTTTTTATAAAGCGTAATTAGCGTAGCTGCTAATTTGCATAAAGTTAGCAGTAAGTTAACAAATATTACAGAGTTCTACTAAGTCAGCAATCATAGACGGCTTCGACAGCTACTACAGGAACAGACTTTGGGTGACAGAAAACCCAGCATTTCACTGAAACAAATGCTACATCTTGTGTTCAAAAATGAGGAACTCGTACGTAGGTATTTGTACTTAAAGTTTGAAAAAGTAGTTTAGTAAAACAACCTTTTATAACTTTAATAAAAAAGTTTAATATCTTTAATTTAACTTGAATTAAAAAAGTTACGGGTCTTACTTTAACTTTTATTTTGAAAAAAAATTAGTGTTCATACTTTAACTTTAACAAAAACGGAGAGCAAACTTTAACTTTCAAAAAAGTTAATGGTCTAACTTTAACCAAAATGAAACCATTTGTTTGAGTTTAACTTTAACTTTAACTTAAATAAAAATGGGTAGACATTTTGCCTTACTTCACACCATGCTTGCATACGGCCAAAGTTCTATCGACAACAAATTTTGTGCAATGCCTTCTCATGTGGTCTGATCCAAAAGTACTAGTCAACTCGCTTTACTCACCAACTTGACTCATTAGAGACTCACACACCAGTGTATGTTTCCAGCAGAATATGGAGTTCTTTGGTTGCTTATGTATATGCTAGTCCGTTGGGAATATTGTGTATATCATGCTTGGATTATGCTCATACCAGCATCTATTTTACAGCTATGTCAATCGATATTCAAATGAGAAAAAGATAAAATCTTGAAACTCGCAGTCGGACATGTTTCCCTTTTTTTGGGGGCCGCCCCCACCACCCCCGATTGTATACACTCAGCCCCCTGTTGTGCTAGTTGAGCCCGCTCCAACTACTATAATACGACAGCCATCTCAAACCTATATGGCTGTCCCTCAACAACAAAGACCACCTCATATGGGCCCGTATCAAAGCCCCCCTCAAAATATGCCCTATCAACAATCTCCGTACCCCGGTGGCCCCCCGCAACAACAACCCTACCAGGGTGGCCCCCCTCAAGGTCAGGGGGCCTCCATATTTTACCCCCCAACTCCGCTAAACGACGATTCTAGCTCCGACGACACAAACAGCCAAAGTAGCCGTCGATCTTCCAGTAGGAGGTCTCGACGTCGAGGGTCTAGATCGAGGAGATCGCGTCGATCTAGACGACACAAAAGGAGATCGCATCGGCAGGAAACTGGGCCGATCGAAAGTGACCAGACGCAGGTTAATGTGCAGTCCGGGGGAACTGGGGTGAGCGTAAGCCTGGGGCAGGAATCACAGGCAAACCCACCGATGCCCGAGCCCGGCTATCCACCCAGCTGATGAAATTGGATCTAATTATGTATAAACTTTGAAAAATGTTATTTTTAGTTATTTTAAATTATATATACACTAAAGGGAAGGCTTTGCATTCCGTGACCCTTAAATAAGGCTTAGGGCCGTAGGCTTATTCATTTTTATCTTGGATTACTCAACCAAAAATTTGTAAGTTTGTCAACCAACTTTGTCGAAAGTTGGTACACCTAAAAGTCACACCATGAGTGTGCCATTCCTCTTCAAGAAAGAAACACTGCACTATCTAATCCAGATTTTTCGAGTCTTGTCTGAATTATATATTCATCGTTGAGCTTCAAAAATGCACAATTAAGTAGGGCAAAAAAGTTAGACCATTTCCATTAAAGTTGAAGTTAAAGTTTAAGTAAGGCAAAGGCTTCAATTTAAGTTAAAGTTACAGTTAAAGTAAGGCTCAGGCGTTAATTTAAGTTAAAGTTAAAGTAAGACCAAAATCAATGACTTATATAACTTTTTTTAATAACTTTAATTTTAAAGTTAAAGAAGGGCGTTTTAGGTAATTTAATTAAAGTTACAGTTAAAGTAAGACCTCTAACTATGTAGTTGGACCCAGTATTGGTTGTCCCGGTTGCCCCTTATTTTGCCTAACCGGATTTCAAACCTAAATCGCGTAAACTGAAATTGAACCTATCCTTAGGAGAACAGCACTGGACAGAACACTGAACTGGCATGGACTGAGGATTTGAAAAAATGAACTAAAACGAAAAAAGGAATGAGTCACTGATAAAGCGAGAACTTCCAGTCAAACTCTAGTCATACGATCAATGTATACTTACTAATTACGACATCAACTGCTTATCGAAATCAATTATCGTAATCAACAATGGCCGTCAATCTTGAAATATCCTTGTCTCTAATTGGAGCCTCGTTATTTCTATTGGTAGCCTTCTGTATCTGCTGCTTTCTGACGCGGTGCTGCTACTGCTGTTGTTTTATGCCGCCGGCTTGGTGGCGGCGCCCAGATTCTGGGGGGCAACCTCGATCCCGGCTAGCCCCCCAATTTATCGGGAACGACATTGACGAACCCTTTGAAGCCTCCAGCCGCCCCCCGCCCCCCTACCCGGGGGTAGTGCCCCCTGAATCGCCCCAACAACACTACAGAATCAAACACCATATTGTGATTCCAGGTCTGGGGGTCAAACTGGGTCAGTATCTTCGGGGTGACCCGGCACCCCGCCGCCGGTCCCCCTCGCTAACCCGCAGTCCATCCCCGGAGTGGGAAACTACGCAACCCACTGGCACCCCTGGCACTCCGACGGAAACATCACCACAAACTCCACTATATCATTACGAGGACAAAAAATAGCCATAATGCAATATCGACTGATAATCATAAATAAAAATTGATAAAAGTAGGTCTTATTCTCATTAACATTGGCCTATAAAAAACTGAGTACTGAAACTGTCCACTAACTCAACTGTTCACTAACCCAAAAAAGAGCAATAAGGTAGTACATACATACTACCTTCGAATAGCTTGTTTTTGGGTTATGTAGTGAACAATTTAGCTGTGGTGAGCCGTTGTGTGAGTCAATGGTGCGGTCGATTGTTTTTACTTTGATGCTACATAAAGCAGCATCGTGGATGTATCTCGCAGGTTAGACATCCCACCGTAATGGCTAAATAATGTAACAGCTCCTCACTCAGCAGAAGAGCTTGTTAAGCCACTGCTAAAACTGTGTTACGCAAGGTGATGTACATACATTTAGTTCTCGATGTATCCTTTAACTTTCCTGGCTGGCTTTTCCTGCTGGCTAGTGCTGCAGACTGTGTATTTGTGTTTGTAACTCGATTCAGTGTTACAGTAAAGTGCAATAACCCGACTTATGCTGCACGCTATACTCGAATCGATTTACAAGTCACTTATAGCACTGGTGGTTGTGCTAAAAGTAATTGATACGCATGTGTGAAACCCTCGTGCAGGTGCACTCGTGCGTTTCGCGCACTCGTGCTCCTGCACTCGGAGTTTCACAGAAACATGCGTATACATCACTTATAGCACTCCAACCAGTGCCATAACCCATACTTGTGCGTTTACAGCTTGTCTGTCGTCTCGCTTATATTTGTCGCCATGCATGGAACATAGTACTTCTGTTGAAATTCAATACATATGTTTCGAAGCCCAATCAGTTAATGCTTCATCAAAAGTTTATACGGAAGAATCTCTGGTACTTCCATGCGCTCTCTGAGATTTAACTGATTTTTGAATGTGGGATTGGAGTTCCAGCATTCAGGACGGCCTCTAGTGGTAGGCCCGGTACAGCAGTGCCACCGCGTACGGCCCCATTCTCAAAAGGAACAAAATTATAATTAGTTTCTTATCATTTAACTACAACATTAACATTCAACAATATGATACATTTAGGTTAACAGTAATAACTTGTCACTACGTCACGTCGTACACATCTGTAAAACTACGCTTTATCGGTTTGTTATTATTTTTATTAAGCTTAAGCTGCATAAAAGGCTTAGTCGTAGTAAATATACGTAAGCGGTGTCACGGGGTAAATCATCCCCCCTAGAAAATCATCCGGGGGGATGAAATACCCCGGGGCAAATCATCCCCTCGGATAAAATACCCAAAACATAACTTTAACCAGTGGAACAGTCACGGGGCAAATCATTCCCCCCTAACAAATCATCCCCCTTGTCTATTGGATATGTTGGGCAACCGTGGGCTTGATTGACTCTTTAAAGGCTAGTTAGTTTAGTACTAAACTACAAAATTCGCTCTATCACAATTCGACAAAGTTGACTGCTGGTGTCGCAATTAACAAGGGTATGTAGGTAAGGCTAAATAGGGTAGAGGGCTTGTCTTGTCCCGAATTTTTCTAACCGCCGTTTTGGGAAGTTGGACTAACAACACAAAATTTCCAAATTTTTGGCTAAAAATCGGAAATAATCAAAACTAAAATAACTGGGAAGTATTTTACACCGATTTGGGCAAATTTTGAGCTTTTGGGCACTTTGTTTTCAGCAGCAATGAAGGGGGCTTGTCCGGAATTCTCAAATCTGTATGGCGGCTTCTTCCGAACTCTCAAATCTGGGGCGGCTTACCCCCCTCAGACCTCCCCCATGTACGTCTATTGTTATGTGACAGTACTCAGTAGGATTAAAAAAATAAATGCAAAGATATGCGATTCCTGAGAAACATTTTGAAGATCAGTTTCATAACATGGGGCATCATGTGGCACCCTGTGGCATCGTGTGACACCTCATGGGGCGCCCCACGTGGGGAAAATTAGAATCGCTCGCCGTGCGTTTTTCAATGCAGAACCACATGCGACAGCCATTAAAGTAAGCATGGTTGATTACGTGACATTTGCTTAAAGGACAATTTTAGGGCTTAAACTAAATCGTTGGAGTAAATTCTCTAACATTTGGTTAGTCTGTCACGGCTTATAAGAGTACATACACATTAGCTCATGAATTCTGTCTAAATAGGATACAAAATTCAAATAATTATTATGAAAATTTTTTTATAAAATTTAAATTCCCGCGCGTTCATGCCCCATCGTGTAAACATGTTTCCCCAGGGGCATCCCCGGGGGACACCACACGATGCCACATAATCCCACACGGGACACCCCATGAAAAGGCCGGCTAAGCTTTAGAGGCTCAAGTCGTAGGTGGATCACCGTTTGATAATTGCGCAACCGTTTAGCAACCATGTAGCCGTTTGGGTTTAGTATCCGTGTAAACGGTTACACGGATACTTAGCGTGTAAACGGTTACACTGATAATTAGCGTGTACACGCGGATAATAGCAGTAACCGTTAGTTAGCGTGTGCACGCGGTTACTCGTTACTAGCCCTCGAAACTAACCGTGTAGTTATTTTGTGACCGTGCCCAGCCCCAGTCCTAACTCCTAAGCACCTCGAAAGGACACGTTTTTGTGCTTAAGGGGGCGCTCTGAGTAACTTCCAATAAATCAAATTGCTATAATTTTTCTTTTCTTGCTGATACGAAGTTTTTTTCTTAAGCGCAACCAAGACACACACCAGGCAAGTATTTTTGCAAAGTTTGAGAGCTCTTTGAGAACTTTAGCGAATTTTATGACGACATGAAAATAGAAATTTTGCAAAATTTGTCTAATATTTGAAATGACGTACATAGCTCAGCAACTCCTCAACCAAATTTAACAATCAATAGCTTAAATCAAAGGCAATTATCTTGCCGAGGCACCATTTTTGCCGAATTTTAGTTAGTGGCGGTAAATTTTTATTAGTTATTTTAGTTTTTATCAAAAGTGACGTTTTAAAAAGCCTATCATGTTGAGCCAAATCATAACAATTACAATTCAAGAAGTGCGGTGCCTCCATATACGTCTGTTCTAACCGTGTGCAAAGTTTCACTTGAATCGGCTGTTGCAGCTGAGAGTAATTTTGAAAAAATGAGCACCATAGCCCAATTTCAGAAACCTGAAGTTTGCCTACACATACGTATTTTCCAAAAAATAGAGCTAATTTTTCTGTACTAAGATCCGCTGAGAAAAGATTCAGAAGCCAAAAAGTAGCTAACGAAAAATTAGTTTGAAAAATAGTGTATTTTTGTCAATATTGGTCAACGTATTTCGGAAATTTTTTTAGAAAGGTTTGCCTACACAAACGACTTTTTAAAAAGTTGCAACTAGCAATTAGCTACAAAGAACTGTTTCAAAAAGTACCAAAAGCCATATAGAACTTTTTGGTATATCGATTTAAAGATTTTTTCCCATTGAAAAATAGGTTAAAATTTCAAGTTAAACCAAATTTGACGTTATATACATCAAATGACAGCTAATTTAATTTGCAACAACTTTTCTTCTTGAGTTAATTAACAAAAACTTACGTGAAAAATTTTATCGCCCAAAGTCGGTTATTCAGAGCGCCACCTTAAGCACTACACAACGAAGTATGAACTGAGAAAGCACAAGTGCTAGAGGACTAGTGTGCTAATGCTAAGGCTCGGTTCACATAGACTTATTTTTTACTTTTTATTACTTTATACTTTTTACTTTTGCAGTAGTGTTCACTGTTCACACAGGCTTCCTTTTTACTAAAGGAAGGGCGCATCCAATTGGCTGGCTTTGGCGCATTCGTTATGTCAAAAAGCAAATCTAGCCAATAAAATAAAGCTCAATAGGCGGAGATTCTGTTAAAGCATTCTGATTGGCTGATTCTGATCGTTTACTTAAGGCCAAAAGTAAAAAGTACGTTCTGTATGAACGGAAATTTTTACTTTTGGCCTAAAAAAAGTAAAAAGTACGTCTGTGTGAACCGGGCCTAAAGCACTAAAGCACTAAGTACATAAGTACATAAGCACTAAGTACATATCTGATTCTGTATGAACGGAAATTTTTACTTTTGGCCTAAAAAAAGTAAAAAGTACGTCTGTGTGAACCGGGCCTAAAGCACTAAAGCACTAAGTACATAAGTACATAAGCACTAAGTACATACCTGATTTTTAATCAGTACATACCGGGCCTAAAGCACTAAAGCACTAAGTACATACTAAGAACCCGATTTGCTGAGGCTGGCCATATACATGTTGTTTGTTGACCACTGTGATTATACCCATATTTGTTTTTGTGAAAAATTGTGACTAGCGTCGTTAAATTTGCTGTAACTGTGCTGAAAAGTTGCATATAAAGTCTCTGTTTAGGGATATTATGCTATGATTAAGTAAATATTCATTCATTCATTCATTCATACTACATATGAACCTCGAAAGCACTAAAGCACAAGGAAAAGCACTAAGACACAAAAAATGCAAGCCCACGGTTGCCCAACATATCCAATACACAAAAATTGCTTTGGGATAGCTAGACAGATGATTTCTATGTCACATTTGTAAAGGGGGATGATTTATTAGGGGGGATGATTTACCCCGTAACTGTTCCACTGGTGAAATTTATGTTTGGGGTATTTTATCCGGGGGGATGATTTGCCCCGTGACAGCGGTTCCAATTACTTAACAGTAGACTGCAATATTTAATGAATACATTTTGCACCAAATTTTGTTGTACTGAAACTTTGGAGTACACTTAATACACTATGCCCTTTTTTGCCTGAGTTAATTTACAATTAAGCATTAATATGAGCAAAATATTCTCCCAATTTAACGCTCTTCAGTATTCACTTTACTTACAGATAGTTTGGTTGAGTTTGCTGTCCGATATAAACGTTAAACAGAAATCAGCTTCAAGAAATTAGTTTTGCTAATTAATTTTGAAAGCTTATTCAAGCCCAAACAACAACAACACACTTTTTACTTGTGTTTGATAATTTTCTTCACAATGACTAACAAAAATGATAAGATTTCAAAGTTTGTGGACAATACTTCCGCCCATGGGTTTGTGCAAGTCAAGTTATCGCCGAATATTTGGCGACTTCTGTGGCTTTTTGTCATCATTATTTTCTACTTAACAGCGTTCGTGCAGTTTTGGCTACTGTTGACGTCATACTATGATTATCCTCAAAAAACAGCCGTCAACCATCATTTTGATCCAAATCTCACGTTTCCGGGGGTCACTATCTGTAATCTCAACGCCATTCGCAAAAGCCAGCAATCGGTGGTATTTGATGGCTTCGATATCGAAACGTTGATGAGGAAACTAATGCTGCAAATGGCATTAGAGCCAAAAACGAAAAGACCAAAAAATGCCACTCACATGCCGTTTAACTTAGCGGTGCAGACCATGCATCACTTTGTTTCTGGGGGTTTTCACTCGATGACCAACTACAGTCAACTTATGAAAGTTGGACATGACATGGTCGAATCTACTACTGACTGCAATTTTGCATTCCAGCCTTGCTATCGGTAACTAACGTTTTAATTTTGGGTCACTTTTTCTGAAATATCATCATTCTGAAAGGTGAACATTCCCAAATTTCAACTTTCTGAAAGGTGAATGTTCCAACATTTTGGCCTTTTGAAAGGTGAACGTTGAGAATTTTCAGTTTTCTGAAAGGTGAACGCTGAGAGAATCCCTTCTGAAAGGTGACTTTCTGAAAAGTAAATTTCTGAAAGGTGAACGCAAACCGATTGATTGTATACTGTAAAACTGGAGGCAGGTTATGAACAAGCACTTTTGTTGACGAGCGTAATTTTTTTGTCGCACGCTTGCTAGAAGTAAGAAAGAACCTTAAAAAGAACGGAAAGAATCGAACCATCGAGCAGCACATCATCAAGGTCCGTAGTCGTCCATCGTATCCACTCGACCACGGCTGCTTCAGAACCAGTTAAAACCCAAGTTGTGATAAAATTAAAGTCCGTACAGTGTGAAGGGCTGTCGTAGTCTCCTTTTAGTTACATACCTAGGCTTGTTTATAAACACCAGTTACTTAGTTGTTCCGTCTCAATGGGGAGGGGAAAAGGGGGAATAATGTCATTTATTATTATTTTTTTGTCTGTTTAATAACTTCTAACTCTCTAACTCAATAATGTTGTCATTTAAACATTTGCCATCCAAGGTAGCGTAGCCGAGTGGTCTAAGGCGCTGACTTTGAAACTAAAAGTCAGTTGTGCGTGGGTTCGAATCCTACCGCTACCAATATATTTTGTTTTTCACCTGTGTTAAGGCCATGTGACAAGTCTGTTGTAGCATGGCTAGCACTAAAAGCACTCAGATATTAGTATGCAACTCTGCTTGGAAAGCCCTCGTGCAAAGCACTTCGTGCGCTGCGCGCACTCGTGCTTTGCACTCGGAGCTTTTCAGCGCATCGTGCATACAAATATCTACGTGTCAACGATCGCGAAGAGACAGCTTTGCGTTACAACCCTTACTTGTCATTACTTTGATAATAAACCATGCCATTTACAACCTTTTGTCTTATCTAATAATTTTAATATTTAAGGAAAGCAGAGAAAATCCTGTATAGTGTACCAGGACACGATTTTAGCAGTCTATGGGTGGAATTCACAAAGCGCGTTAAACTTAGACCCAGTCTAAGTCTTAGACTGCGTTTAAACGCAGTCTAGCTAAACGAACGTTTAAACCCAGTCTAAGTCTACATATAATTAGCGTGCAAAATTTGTTCTATTTTCGTGTTCTAAATTTGATTATGTTCTATGTGTAACTCACGACCTCAGTCTAAAAACGTTAGTTTAACTAAAGGTGGTAGTTACGTTTTCGAAGTTTTTGCAATAGTTTAAAAAATACTTGATCGAACATTATCAAACTTAAGGGGGTAGTGTCGCGAAGGCAGTTTTGCTCATAGGCTGTGAAAATAGAACTTTTTGTTTTGAAGTAGTACATGCAATGAGCAGCTAGTCCAACGCTGTATGGTATCAAATAATTACTGCCAGACATCACCCTATCAATATTGACAAATATCTTGGACCAATCGTCATTTGTAAGCCAGACATCACACAATAGGGACATAAAAGTTCGAAAAATCAAGCCAGATATCAGATTGGCCAGCTTGTGAAGTACACATAATGTGTGGACGCACAATTTTTTGCGACAAATAAGAAAAAAGAAAATTGAAGGTTCGTTTTTCTTCTGATTTGAAAATAAGCGTCTAGATTTTCTACAATTTATCATTATTGCTGCTACTATTTTACAGTTTAAGTACACCTTCACAGTTCAAACTAGTATTACTCCACAGCCGCTACAGTAATCTGCACTAAATTTTGTGTGCATAAACTACAACACATGTGCTATTAGTCTGTGTAAAAAAACTAAACAGAAAAATTGATAAATGTGACTAAAAAATGGAATGTGGATAGGTTTTTTTCGTCATTTTTCCGACTTTGAGACATTATTGCAAACTATATGCTGCACCAATTTTGCTGAAACTTGGCAAAATAATTTGCCTTTTAGTAGATTTTTAAAATATAGAAAGAACAATTTCTAACATTTTACTGAACAAGTTTTACAGTCGCGCAAAATTGACTGCTTTCGCGACACTACCCCCTTAACACAGACATTGGAAATGTAGACAACATTATTTGAGCTTAGTTTGAAATTGATTCTTACTTTTACGGCTATTTTATGGCTCAAAAACAAGATTTTTCGTGTATTTTTTGAAAATTTGGAAAATTGTAGGGTAAATTTTTGTGGCTCCTACACTAGTCAGAAACGCCATTCAGAAAAGGTCTAACCCGTTTTATTTTAAGAATATTTTCAGCTAAAATATGACATATTTTAGTAAGTCGTTCTAGGCGATCGGTAACTTTGAAGTTTTTTTAACACCAGTTCTGAATTCTGAAGCCAATATCGCAAGTTACAAATAACCGTTTGACACCATAATTTATAAGTATAATATAGTCCCCTATGTATCTATTCTAACTGGAAAATTTGGTAGGTTTATGTTATAGCAGCTCGAGCCTTGGCAGTTTTAATAAACCCCTTCAAAAATTGCAAATTTCTTCAAACTAATGAAATGACATTTTTAGGCTTTTGTCCGCCATTTTTTCAGCGGTTAAAGTCAAACTGTGCTTAGTGTAATATTAAGTGACCCCAATGAAGCCCTAGTTAAGTAAGTTTAAAATTTTCAAAAAATTCGTCATTTCTTAGCACAGTGAGTGATTTTAGTTGAAGTAATGAATATCCTGACGGGTTCATGGGAACGCAAAGAAAGCAAACTTGACAGTAGCCAAATAACTTTCCCCGATACTTTTTTTAATTGGTGAAAAGGTTGAATATTTTTTAGTTAGAGCTCACCAAAGTCATTAATACTGCCTTTTCTTAAATCTTTAGTAAAATTAGGGCAAACTTTTGGTCACTGAAAAAATATGCTTAATCACTACGCTTAGTTCAGAATACTACCACTTTCATAACACATAAATGTGACATCTGGATAAATTACTTGAACGCATGCGGACATTTTTCACCACAGCGAAGAAATAACGAAATACATGAAAAAATGCCTAAAACTGAGCTGATAAGCTTCACCAAAATAGTTGGTGTACACGCTATGAGTGTTATAGACATTTGAAAAGCTGCAATTTTTTAAAAAATATGTTAGTTTATAATGGGCCAAAGACCGCTTGTAAATTGATTCAGTGATTGCTACAAAATATAACAATGAACAAGCTCTTCTGCTGAGTGAGAAGTGGTTATATTGTGAGATCTGAGTGTCAATATTCCAGAGGAAATATTAAACGCGGCCATTATCTGTGGATAAAATCATTTTTTAAACAACCTAACTTATACACAATGCAGACAAGTTTACTGTTCCGGGGGGAAAATTTACACCGGGGTAATTTGCCTGAAAGCCTCTCAAATAGCACTAATTGGTGAATTTTATACAGGTTTTCAAGGTAAAACTTCAAAACATATTTACGTTAATAAAAAATGTTAGATTCTCATTGAGATTCGAACTCGAATAACTGGATTAAGAGTCCAGAGTGCTAACCGTTGCACCTATGAGAGCCTGTTAGAAAAAAGCATAACTTAACCAATGTACACAACTTCTCTGTGTGCGCCAGAGCTGCAGCTTCACATGCATACTCTAAGATTTGATTAGTGAAAATCGAATCAACGGAATTTGATAAAACATTCACGATAACATCAAGTATGGGTTGTAGTATGGCTGCGAGTGCACTCAGATATTTGTATGCACGATGCGCTGGAAAGCTCCGAGTGGAAAGCACGAGTGCACGCCATACCTAAACCAAGATTTCATTCACGTTTCAACTGAACTTTCTCACAAAGAACCAGTTTATTTCATCTCTGGATTCATTGGAATTTCACTTTCCCTGGCGAAAACACGCATAAAATCGTATTATTTGGGCAACAAAAGCATTCCATGGGGACATTTTCTGACCTGCACTGGAACATTTTTTTATCCTATTTCCCCAAGACTGTCTGTTTGCCATGCCCAGTCTATGCGTCAGTTATTGATTACTGCTGGGGACGTTGAACAGAATCCAGGTCTGGTTACAAACTGGAAGGAACTATCAAAGTTTGATTTGATCAAGGTACACAATGCGATTACCGACGATCAAATTGGTGATATTACTGCAATATCTAGGCAGGACAGTTTGGCTATATTGGAAACTATGGACGAGGGAATGATTAAAGTAGCAATACGTATGATGAATATGTCTGCGCCTGCGCCCCAAACTTCAGCTTCAAACCAAGACGCGGCGTGTGACATGTCCAAAGGCATTAAGTTGCCCGAATTTGATCAAAGGAAATCCCGCTATTGGTTTGATCAAATAGAACAAATTTTGGCGGGAAACCCAGATATTTTAAAAAAGAAAAGTCTAATGCGCACTATATCGCCGGCCATTTTGAAAGAGGCTGGTGTGGACCCTAACGGTACATTTGATTCAATAAAACACTGTATAATTAATTATTTTGATGAGTCTGATGACCAGCGTCTAAAAAAGATGCTGCAAGTGGCTACGCTGGGGGATCAAAAACCGTCCGCAGCTTTACGTAACTTACAGCAATTAGCTCCTAACAATGATCGCTTAGTGCGCCTTCGTTTCTTAGAGATCCTACCTGAAAGTGTGCGCATAGTTTTGGCATCGCTTTCTGACCTTCCAACGGACAAATTGGCGGACACCGCTGATCGAATGTTTGAGCAATTACCTGTTAAGTCAGGAACTTGCCAAGCAATTGGTGCCGCTCGAGCCTCAGTTACAGATGATGCCATGTCCCATTTGACAAAGCGAGTGGACGATTTAACTCAAATCGTCTGCGCGTTGTCTGAAGACAGATCGTGCACCATCACGTGGCCGGTACACTAGCGGCCGCTCAGCCTCAAGATCCCGAAAATTTTATCCCAAAGGTAAATTTTGCTACTACCACTTCAAATTTGGGAAAAGAGCCAACCGCTGCGGGCAACAAGGCTGTCAGTGGCAAACTCGCAACAATTTACCGTTAAACTCCGAAACTCCGTCGCAGCCGCGGCAAGCGACGGGGTTCTAGCCGTAAAAATTGCCGCACCGGACTTTGGGACTATTTTAGCTGACACAGGCAGTGATGTTTGTGTACTGCCAATTTCGTATTCTGCCAAAACATTTGACCCAAATGCCAAGTGTCCTACTCTTACTGCGGCAAACGGAACTAAAATTTTGACCAATGGTCATAAATTGATGCTATTTAATTTGCCTGGTTTTGACAAACTTTTTAAATGGAATTTTATTGTTGGAACAGTGCAACAACCTATACTTGGTCGTGACTTTTTTAGCCATTACAATTTACTTGTTGACTGCCGAAACCGCAGGTTAATTTTTGGAAAAAACCTGTCTGTAAGGAAAGAATTATACAAAAAACACTCTAGTAACTGCAAAGAAATAAACACGCTAAACTTCGGCAATCATAACTCTGCGTTGTCAAATAATTTGCATATGGCTCAGCGATTGAATGCCCTAGTTCGCAAGTATAGTGACCTATTCAAAGACTTTTCTGCTATTAAACCTGTAACACACCCTGTTCGACATCATATACTAACCAAAGGCGAACCATATTTTTGTCGGCCTCGTCCTTTATATGGTGACAAGCTAGAACTAGCTAAGTCATATTTTGTAGCACTTGAGAAACAGGGTGTGGTATACAGAGGCAAGTCACACTGGGCATCAGCGCTGA
Organism: Trissonchulus sp. WLG1_4; assembly: GCA_030248245.1. NCBI lineage: Eukaryota > Metazoa > Nematoda > Enoplea > Enoplida > Ironidae > Trissonchulus > Trissonchulus sp. WLG1_4. The sequence continues at coordinate 17,752 of JASANF010003540.1, read as the reverse complement.
CGGTACGTGGCGTCCATGTAGTGACTACCGAGGCGTAAATGCTGTTACTGTGCCAGACCGCTACCCCATGCCTAACGCTGGGGATCTAACAAGTGATTTGTTCGGCTGCACGGTGTTTTCTAAGCTCGATTTAACATCGGCATTTGATCAAATTCCCATGTCAACAGAAGATGAACTGAAAACAGCCATAACCACACCATTCGGCATGTTCATTTTCAAAAGAATGCCCTTTGGACTAAGAAATGCGTCCCTGACCTTTCAACGGCTAATGGACGTGGCTCTACAGGATTTCAAGTTTGCCAAGGCATACATTGACGACGTTTTGATTGCCAGCCAGTCCACTGAAGAGCATTTCGTCCATCTAGAAAAAGTATTTTCAAGGCTGCAAGAATATGGTCTCTGTATAAAGCAAAAGAAATGCCAATTCTTTCAAACGGAAATCGAGTTTGTTGGAGTGCTAATCTCGAACGGCGGATTTCGTTCAGCCCCTTCAAAGATCGAAGCCATTGACGACTTTCAGTTAGCGGAGAACGTAAAAGGTGTCAAGCGTTTTCTCGGTTTATGCGGCTTTCATCATAAGTTTGTCCCGAACTTTTCGCTGCTCCTTTGACAGACATAACACGTTCAGCCAAGCAAAATGCTCCAGTAGAATGGAATCCAGAAGCGGAAAAGGCATTCAATAACCTCAAAGAAGCCCTGAGACAATCTGTCACACTTGCATTTCCCAATCCAGAAGCCAAACTTGAACTCACCACGGACGCTTCTGCGACTGCTGCTGGTGCAGTCCTGCGCCAAATTAGTAAAGGACAACGGCAACCTTTAGCTTATTTTTCCAGAAAATTCACAATCAATGAGCAACACAAGCCGGCATTTGATCGAGAGCTTTTTGCCATTTATTTAGCTCTTAAGAAGTTTCGATGGCTTATTGGCATGAAGTTCAAGATATTTACTGATCACAAACCATTGGTGGGCTGCCTGCACAAACGAGATCCTACACCACAACAAAGCAGATGGCTATCTTATATTTCCAAATTTTGCTGTGAAATTCAACATATTTCTGGCAACTCTAACACTTCAGCGGACGCTTTGTCACGTTCCGTTTGTTTGATCAAAACGTCAACTACAGTCAGCGCTTATTTGGCAAAACAACAACAGCAGGATGTGAAGCTTAAATCCTTTCTGGAAAAAACAACTCTACCAATAAAAGCACTAGAAATGGATGGTGAGACTATTTACATGGATGCTTCCACCAAGCATTTACGACCATACATTCCCGAAGACATGCGTCAAAAGATATTCCAACAGTACCATTGTCTTTCGCATCCTGGCCCACGTGCCACGCTCAAGACAATAGCGCAGTACGTTACGTGGCCAGGAATGAACAAAGACGTTAAAGCTTGGTCAAAGTCGTGTCAAAGCTGCCAAGTATCCAAGATTGCTAGACATACAAAGAGCCCACCAGGAAACATTCCTACTACTTCCAGATTTCATACTGTTCACATAGATCTGGTTGGTCCTTTACCACCTTCGCATGGCTTCTTTTATTTGCTCACTGTGATAGATCGTTTTACTAAATGGGCCGAAGTCATTCCAATCAAAGATATCTCTAGCAAAACAGTCGCGAATGCATTTGTAGATGGATGGATTAGCCGAGTCGGTGTACCGCGCATACTAATCTCAGACCGCGGGGCACAATTCGAAAGTGCCTTGTGGGAAACACTAATGAACCGGCTCGGTATACAAAGAAATCGTACAACTTCATATCATCCACCCTGCAACGGCGCTATAGAAAGGTTCCATCGCACCTTGAAAAATGCTATTTGTAGCGCTAGTAAATCTAGCAGTTGGTCTGAAACACTTCCACTAGTACTGCTCGGCATACGAACTACTGTCGACAGCACTGGTTATACGCCAGCTAAACTAGTTTACGGAACAACGTTGGAAATTCTTTGTGATTTAGTGACTCCAAAGGACCCAAGCAATGCCAATTCTGCATCAAGGACAATTGAAGACCTTTTTAGCAGCGTAAAGGCACTAGTTCCGCCAACAAGAACTCATACTGTTAAAGAATACGTGCCAAAAAATCTGTCCAACTGCACCCATGTATATGTACGGGATGACCGAGTAAAACCGCCTCTCTCCCCACCCTACAAAGGACCGTTTCAAGTTCTACGGCGAGACGACAAAAAGTTTCTCATCGAATTAGATCAAAGACAGGACTGGATTTCTATTAATCGCCTGAAGCCAGCATACTTGGCCAAAGAAATTACGAACAACCCTGCAATTACCACTAACTCATCGCCTAAAACTGTTTTACAAGACAAGCCAAGAAAGACTGAAGTTGTGTTCGCAAAACTTCGAGGATATCCCATTTGGCCTGCAAAAGTTTTATACGATGTGAGCAACACGCCTTTGGCGTCATTACGTGTGCCCTTGTCGTCGTGCGCCGTACAGTTCTTTGGAACGAATCGCTATGCATACGTTCCTTTGAAGAACACATACGATTTTAATCCGATCGCTTTCAACAATACCAAAAACCTGCGCCTAAAAGACGCGATAAAACTAGCTGAAGAATTTCAAAGCCAACAAATATCTGTTCTACAAAAACCCTCCAAGCCCACTGTCCGTTTCAAAGCTACAAATACTCCGTTACTCGGAGGGGGGTCATGTAGGAGTCAAGCTGAATGAATATATGAATAAATAAAAAAATATGAATATAAAATTACACAGTAGAGTTTTGCACTTTGTATAGATGGAGAGTAATAAAGATATCGTATGAGCAGACAGTCGTATAGGTCGCTCTACTGATTAGATCCATGACAAATTTTTGTTGTTTTATAATTGCCTTGTTTATCAGCGACCGGTTGGCTCAGTTGGTTGAGCTATGGATTCAGAATCCGAATGTTAGTGGTTCGATCGCACTCCGGCGCTTTCAGTTTTGCAGTTTGATGCGATAATTCTGTCATGGCTGAAAAGCCAACTCGTAAGTTAGGTAGGTAAATGGGGAGAGCAGACGGGATGTACCTGCCTTTCTAGTGTTAATTAACACTAGAAAATTGACCTACCCGAAATACCATAGGAGAAGGAAAATCTGAACATAGTATATATGTCGTAGTCCAGTAGAGTATTTAGTCTAATCACGGATTGGACTAGGCCAGTAGAGGATCCGCAACTCGTCTAGGCCAGTAGAGTATCAAACAGAAGAGACTTTTGCAAGGTGACAATTTGGCAAGATAAAAGAAAAAATGGCTGCAAGAACAAAAAGGTCAAATAAGTGTTATGCAGGAACTTCTAACAATTACAGTATTTGGTGTCAAATTTGAGGGGAGGGCTCCCTGTCTCTCAAGCCTGGGGGGCTTAGCCCTAGACCTCCCAATGTACATCTGTGGTGGAGAAAATTTTAAATCTAATTTTAAATCAAAGTCTTTGTTTTCCGATGCAGAATTTTACCAGCATTGTAATATACTGAATTTACAAATGCGGATTTTACTGCTTTGGTTACAACTTATTGCAGCGGAGAAAATTTTAAATCTATTTATTTGTTTCCTAATGCAGAATTAAGTAACTTCTTTGAGAATTTAGTTTTTAAGAATTTTTTTGGCCATGCTTTAATGTCCTGTTATAAAACAATAAATACGTATATATAGCGTACATTTGACTCTTGAGTTTGCTTGTAGTTAATTATTGGTATTAGAATGACCTTTTTAACTCTTTGTTAATACTTTGCAGCCATTTGCCCTTTTAACTTGCCGAACTTTCACCCGGCGAAAGTCTCTCATGTTTGATACTCTACTGGCCTAGACCAGTTGAGGATCCTCTACTGGCCTAGTCCAATCCGTGATTGGACTAAATACTCTACTGGCCTGCGACATATACGCGGCCCCTGAGGGTAACGTAACTACCCCCTTAAGGGGGGGGGCTACCCAGGTCAAAAATCAAAGTTCTCCAATTTTGCTTATTTTCACATATGTTACTCCCCCGAGGCACCCCTACCTCAGATAAGAACAATTAAGCTTGAAGGTGCACTTTTGGTTCAGTGCGTTTGCTAGTGTATTTACATAGGTAAAAGTACGCCAAAAAGCCTAAAAGTAGCCCTTACTTGAGCAGTTCTAGCACAAACCACTTCAAGCCAATCAAGCTAAAACTTGGCATAGTAGTAGCCCACATATAAGCGCAAAATCGTATGATCCGGATTTTTTATATGTATTTTAAATTCTAAAATTAAGGGCGAAATGTGAAAAAATGGCCGTTTTTTGGGCCCGCCAAATTTGAGTGATTTTACATTTTGCGTCATTGCTCAGGCCATACGCAAAAATTCAAAAAAATGGATCATAGAGGTTGAGATATGACGTTAGGCTATCGAATCATGTAAAAATCAGCTTCGCCAGTATTAACAAAAATTTCGAGTAAAAGGACGCTTTGCAACCACAAAAAACTTTTTTTTGCGCCTATGATTTACACGAAAAATTGTAATTTCGGGAGTCCCTAGTAAAAAATTGGCAAAAGCAATACAACAACAAAATTACCCGCGGGCTAAAAAATACTAGCCCTACTGACCCAACACAACCCGACTCGACTCCAGTCCCAAGCATGCAACGTCTCATTCGGTGCACTGCGTTAAAAAAGTTTGTCACAAGTCTGAGCTTGAGTTAAACTTCAGTTAAGTTGAATTACATACATAATTTGGGACAGTATGTCAGTCTGTCCCTATCCTAGGTAATAGGCCGGAACGATGCATGCTGAAATAGTTAAGGGGATGCGAGCCAGGTCAAAAATCAAAGCTATCCGATTTTGCTTTTTTTCACATATGTTACTCCTCCAAGGCACTTCTACCTCAGATAAGAACAATTAAGCTTGAAGGTGCACTTTTGGTTCAGTGCGTTTGTCAGTGTATTTACATAGGCAAGAGTGCGTACAAACGCCTAAAAGTAGCCCTTAATTGGACAGTTCTAACCCAAACCACATCAAGCCAATCAGGCTGAAACTTGGCATAGTAGCAGCCCACATATGTAAGCGCAAAATCGTGTGATCCAGATTTTTGATATGTATTTTCAATTTTAAAATCGAGGGCGAAAGGTTAAAAAATGGCCGTTTTTTAAGGCCGCCAAATTTGAGTGATTTCACATTTGGCGTCACAGCTCAGGCCATGGGCAAAAATTTTAAAAAATGAATCATAGAGGTTGAGATATGACGTTAGGCTATCGAATCATGTAAAAATCAGCTTCGCCAGTATTAACAAAAATTTCGAGTAAAAGGACGCTTTGCAACCACAAAAAACTTTTTTTTGCGCCTATGATTTACACGAAAAATTGTAATTTCGGGAGTCCCTAGTAAAAAATTGGCAAAAGCAATACAACAACAAAATTACCCGCGGGCTAAAAAATAGTAGCCCTACTGACCCAACACAACCCGACTCGACTCCAGTCCCAAGCATGCAACGTCTCATTCGGTGCACTGCGTTAAAAAAGTTTGTCACAAGTCTGAGCTTGAGTTAAACTTCAGTTAAGTTGAATTACATACATAATTTGGGACAGTATGTCAGTCTGTCCCTATCCTAGGTAATAGGCCGGAACGATGCATGCTGAAATAGTTAAGGGGATGCGAGCCAGGTCAAAAATCAAAGCTATCCAATTTTGCTTTTTTTCACATATGTTACTCCTCCAAGGCACTTCTACCTCAGATAAGAACAATTAAGCTTGAAGGTGCACTTTTGGTTCAGTGCGTTTGTCAGTGTATTTACATAGGCAAGAGTGCGTACAAACGCCTAAAAGTAGCCCTTAATTGGACAGTTCTAACCCAAACCACATCAAGCCAATCAGGCTGAAACTTGGCATAGTAGCAGCCCACATATGTAAGCGCAAAATCGTGTGATCCAGATTTTTGATATGTATTTTCAATTTTAAAATCGAGGGCGAAAGGTTAAAAAATGGCCGTTTTTTAAGGCCGCCAAATTTGAGTGATTTCACATTTGGCGTCACAGCTCAGGCCATGGGCAAAAATTTTAAAAAATGAATCATAGAGGTTGAGATATGACTTTAGGTTATCGAATCATGTGACAAATCAGCTTCGTTAAGCCCGGTTCATACTTGTCCTTTAGGACACAGGGACAGGGACAAGGACAAATTTTGGTCAGCTACTGTGAATAATTGACACAAACGTTCCGGTTTTTTGCACACGATCTGCAAGAGACCCCAACTTTATTCATGCGAAAAGTTGGCTTATTTGGCCAGGCAGTTTTCTTGGAATCGCGTAAGGACAAAACGATAGGGACAGGGACAAGGACGAGTATGAACCGGGCTTTAGTGGTAAAAATTTCGAGTATAGGGACGCTTTGCAACCACAAAAAACTTTTTTTTGCGCCTATGATTTACACGAAAAATTGTAATTTTGGGAGTCCCTAGTAAAAAATTGGCAAAAGCATCGGTTCCAGTTTGTTACATCTGCGATGCGCCTTCCCTGGGGCTACATTGTGTGCAAATTTGAAGCGAATCGGAGAACCTGAAATTTTCACCTTTTCAGGTAGCCCCCCCCCCCTTAAACGCTCGCTAGTGTTAAATTTAGACTAGCCTTTTGGTGAGTCTAAGGTTAGTCTACGTATTTTTTTACTTTACTTAGGTATTTTTAGACATTTTTGCATATTATAGCTTTACTTTGTTCTTTTAACAAATAGGCTAATAATATAGTGTATTATCGCGGCTGTTTTACATTTTAGCTGTTAGTATAGGTACGTTCATAAAATACATAGTTAATGTTGATGATCTAGTTTTAAAATAGGAAAAATTAATTTACCACACTGTTTATTTAGGATAAACTCGGGTATAACCGTCACTTTTTTCAAAATTTAGCAAATTTTTCAGTTTTTTAAACGTTGAACGAAAAATCGACTAAATGCCATAAAATCAGCACTGATTACAAACGTTTGGTTTGTCATGTACCTAATAATTATCTAATTTACTAGTATGCAAATATGCTATTTAACTATGTAATTAATTTAAAGTTTAAAGTAACTTTTATTAAAATGTAATTTTAAGCATTGTCGGTACGTATTAAAACAAAATGTTCTGCACTAGAATTTAAAATAGAATGAAATCAAAGAATGAAAGAAAGAAACGAGCCCGTTTAACTAAACAGGCTTTGTGAATCACGTTGAGACTAGGTCTAAACGTTCGTTTAAGTTAAACAAGGTTTAAATTGAAAAAGAACAAAAATATCAGCTGACACACACTAATCATATCAATCTCTGTGAATCATGTTTAACTTGGACCAACGTTTTAGACTGCGTTTAAACGCAGTCTAACTTAGACAGCGTTTAAACGTGCTTTGTGAATCCCACCCTATATGTTTAGTATGTAACAAAGTATGAAGTTAATTCACCAAACTTTATACGGCGTGAGCGGCTGCCAACGCTGCAGTTGAGGTTGGCACATGGTTGCTAGCTTGCATATTATGCATTGCCAATAGGGCCTAACCATGATACTATCTTTCAAAATATTTAGTTAATTTTCAAACACAAATTGATCCAAAAAAGTCGCTACTGCGACAATGAAAAGTCTAAACCGTGCACCTCTCTGTCCCGAAGCGAGAATCATACCACTAGACCACCGAGATACACACACAAAATTTTCTAAAAAAACTTTAAATATAATAAGTGAAACACAGAATCTCAGTAAACCGTCCGTCCACTATCGACACATGAATGTATGTCGTTACAATTTCCAAAAAATACGGAAATTTACAAGTTAGCACTTAGCAGTAACATCTGAAAAAACTAATAAATACGTAAATCATAGCGGTTTTCGGTTTTGACATTTGTATAAAACTTAGATCTTCGATAGTCAAAGCCGGTTGGCTCAGGTAACAGTGCGATAAGCATTTACTGAGCATCTGACTCTGAAGTCAGAAATCTGGGGGTTCGAAACCCCACCGGTTATCAGCTTTTGCATTCTAAGGGTGGAATGCATAAAGGCCGTCTTGACTCAGTGTTGCTAAAACACAGTCTAAGCGAACATTCTACCCCATGTATGTAACATGTGTAGAAATTTTCGTTACGATGTTCTATTTTCCTGAAATAGAACTGGTTTTATTTTAACGTAAGACTGCCGTTATGCATTTCACCCTAAGTGTTTACAGTTGCTGTTCTTCAACTTGCGGCTTTTCTTTAACAAAATTTGACATATTTGCCTTTCTAGTGTAACTTAACGCGGTATTTACATAGCAATTCAGATTTTGAATAGGGAGGGGTCCGCTAGAACGGCAGTGCAAACTCTACTGTTGTTTTGATACCGCAATATAATTTAAATATATAAATATGATACTTGGAATTTAAATAAAATACTTTTAATAATTGATACTTGGAAAAATTTAAATATAATATAAATATGATACCAAATAGTTTAAATAAAATACTTTTGATATTTGATACTTGGAAAAATTTAAATATGATAAAAATATGATACCTCGAATTTAAATATGATACTTTTGATATTTGATTCTTGGAAAAAAGTTAAATATGATATAAATACAATACTTTGAAGTTAAATATGGTACTTTTGATATTTGATACTCGAAAAAAACATAAATATATAAATATGATACCAAATAATTTAAATATGATACCATAATATAAGTATAATACTTTTGATACCAATTTTAACATTGATACCGGTATTAAAAGTATTAATACTTGTTTCAACCGTTTAGTCCGATTAAAACATCTCCTTTAATCCGGTAAAAAACTATCCTATGAGAAAGAATACAGCAAGCCCTTCTGCGAACCTTACTTTTAGCTTTTTGTCAGGGAAATGCATGTGTGTTTGTGTACCTGTACTTTAATAATAATAATTTAAGGAAAAAACCTGGATTTATTGACTCATGCGTGTAATAAAAAATGATGTGTAGCATCTTTTTTGCACGACAACTGCGTAAATAAAAGAATAAAAGTAAAAAAACGTGTATTTTGCAAGTAAAAACAACATAAACAGCAATGAGCTCAAAAGCGGCGAGATTAGATGGTCCCGCCCCTAAAATGTTGCGTCGCGAAGGGACATAGGCCGCTTACGTGCTACGTGACAACGTTTGTTTTTGAGCGTATCCGGCTCAGTCCACGCGACCCTTTTTGCAATACAGAATGTATAAATGTCAATTTGTGATGCTCTTGCATGAACCTGGTGGGGTCAATGTTAAGCGAATGCAATGTCTGACGTCTGCCCGCGAGGACTAGGGCCAGTAAGGCTGCTGTGCGGTTGTGTGAGGTTTTTTAAGGTGAAATTAAAGGCTGCTGTTTTGAAGTCTCTAACTAGTGGGTGGTTCCCTATAGAATGGCCTTCAATTACAAGCAAATGTAGAGACAGGGCAGCGGTTATTACTTTTAAAGTAGCCGGTGCTATTCCAGCTTGAAATCTGTTATATAAAAATGTTAGAATGTCGGCTACCTGGCTCGTAAGGATCCAGTGAGGCGGTCCGTGTGAAGGACACCCATTGTGACCACACCTTGGCGTTTGCAGAGGGGGCCCGAGCGGGGTGTCCGTCCTGAGACCCGCTCGCGCCCGAAACGCTAAAACAGGTGACGAAGCATAATGGGTTAACAGGGGGAACCATGGTTGAGCGCACCATAGAGGTACGATCAGTAGCATTTGTAGCTTCGGGTATTTTCTCAATTTTTGGATAACCAAACTAATTAAGGAAACTGGAGGAAAAGCATATACGTAAGAGAAATTGAACCAATCATAAGAAAGAGCGTCAACAGCTAGAGCCGTGTTCTCCCCCGACGATGTTATGTACCTGCCTACGAAACGATTACTTTCGGTGGCGAATAAGTCTACTTCAGGTGTTCCAAAATGCCGAAATATGTTTTTTCTCATTTCCAAAGATATTGCCCATGAATTTGAGGAAGTGTCTGCCCAAGAAAGGTTGTCAGCGTCAACATTTTCCCCCGAGGCGATGCGCACAAATGTTGCGGTGGTATTGAGCTTTGATAACTTATCCCAAATGTCGAGCGCTGTTTTATTTACTGTGAGGCTTCTGGACCCCCCTCGTTTTGCTAAGTGCTGAAGTGCCACATTATTATCTAAGGCTATTGTAGCGGATTGGTTATGAAGGCGACGGGTCAACGGTTTACTGCCTGAGGCCATTCGCACTGCTAAGAACTCCAGTTCATTCATATGCCTCTTACTCTCCTCTTTTGTCCAGGATCCTGAGAGCTCGGTACTCCCACAAATAGCTCCCCATCCAAACGACGAAGCGTCAGTGAACAGAAAAGCTGTGGGCTCACTTGGGGTCAATGATGTTGCCGGGCATATTCTCAGTATATAATCCTGTCTAGAGGCTCAATTCCTTCCGCACTGTGTCCGGAATTGTCACCGTCCGTAATGCCACAAAGACGTAATATTTGCCTTAGAAGGTAAAACAAAGGTATCCCTGAAAATTTTTATGAATAGGGATTTGAAAATAAACCTTTTCAGGTCTAGGGTGGTAAACCAATCTCCACATCGGGTTACCGCCATTAAGTGTTTGGGCTGCTCCATTTTGAATTTTCTATATCAGTTAAATTTATTCAAAGGTTTTAAGTTTATGACCGGGCGGAGCTAACCACTTGACTTAGGCACTAGAAATAGTGTAGATGAGAACTTGACCTCTCGTTTCGCTACTATTCTAATGTTGTAAATGAGAAATAGGGCCTATGAGACTCGGGGGCTGTGGTGTAGTGGTAGCATGCTTGACTTCGAAGGAAGCAGGCGGCCCGGGTTTGATTCCCGGCGCCTCCATTTCTTTCATTCTTTCTAAATTAGGTATCTTCTTCCTATTCAACATAGTAGTGACCGTGACATAGGACGGAGAGGATAGGGCCGGGTCTTCAGGACAGCCCTATTCCCGAACCGTCTTCGGAGGCGGGTTAGGAGCCCCATGTCCTGGGTTGAGGTTGGCACTTCAACCCTTACGGTACTCGTGCTGTGTGCAGTATGAATTTGTACATAGTCTTTTTCTTGAGTGGTCCCTCGGTTAAGGGTAATCCGAAAAACCCTCGGTTTCGGTTAGCGGTGAGCCGGAGAAAACCCTCAGTTTCGGTTAAGAGTGAGCCGGTCAAAACCCTCGGTATTAGTTGAGACTCGTTCTGGGTCGATCCAGAAACCCTGTGGTTGCGGGTAAGCCAGGAAGCCAGGAAACCCTGACTGTGTTGTGTGACAGAAGTAGGCTTGGACGCTTACGTGTAAATGTGCTCCGCCATTGAGGCATCGGGTTCGCCCCGGGAGCATGAGTATCGACCGAGTATCATTGTAGGGTCGCAACGATGTTCGAAGGGGGGACCCTGTTGTAAATGAAAAATAGGGCCTATGAGACTCGGGGACTGTGGTGTAGTGGTAGCATGCTTGAATTCGAAGCAGGCGGCCCGGGTTCGATTCCCGGCGCCTCCATTTCTTTCATTCTTTCTAAATTGGGGCATCCTCTTTCTATTCAACACTAATAGCACCTTTTGCTAACAACGTAGCAATTTTAGTTCTTAAAGCCAGGAGATTTGATTTGCTAGCCCTCGTTTCCCGGACACCTAAACACTCAGGCCCAAGGGGTTATTCTGAGAACTCAAGGGAGTAACCTGTTACTAATTTCCTGATTAACGGGTCTGTTGTCAGGTCAAGCCAGCGTTGCCAAAAATGTTTTATGCGACCCGTCAGTAAAAAATCCCCAACAACTAAAACTATTTTGCATATTGTCAATAGTCATCACTACACACACAGTGCACATAGTGAGCACATGTATTCAATAGAGTCTGGGTATCAAGAGCACGTAATGTAAACTCATTCTAAATAAGCTGCTGCGCTGTGGCGCAGCAGCAAAAAGCCCCATTATTTCCTTATACTTGTCTCAGCTTTGTGAGAACCGGGCGACAGTGCTTAGGCTAAAAAACTTCCTTGTTAGTGTGAGCATTTGACAATAAATTGAAACGTCAATGTGTTGGTAATGCCATCCGGTTAAAAGAAATGTTTACATGCTTTTAGATGGACGTCTGTTTGCTTAAGTGTCATGTGAATGATAAGAAATTATTAGGTCTGTGTTACTGTCTGTCTTACAGACTATTCCGTAATCAGAATGTCATGTTGGCAAACATATGTATTTCTTTATGGCAAATCACAATGACAGCCTTAGGCATCTTCATTTAGTCAGCTAAATGATTACATACAGTGATATTACATGCTTCTGGTTAGGTGACTTTTTAGTCTGTCGGTTGAACGGACATACGGCTGCAAGTATGAATCGACCTCAGTTGTTGACCCGTAAATCAAGATTATATTTCCGTATTGATTTTGAATTGCAACCCTTTAAACGTTCAGTATTCGGGCTATACTATACTTGTCATACTTGATGCTCATTTTTAACCTTGCTTTTATCGATTTATCCTGACCAGTGTCGATAAAAAATCGCTTTTTCAGGAACATTTGGGTCAAATCCACTTTGTTTGCAAAAAAATGACTAAAATTTATCAAAGCGTTTTTTTATTCCGCCTAGAGGCGGAATAATTGGAATCATATTTTGACACTAAGAGTACACAAGCGTTTCTGTGAGCCCCGCCTGTGCCTATGTTCAGCATAGGCCTAGTATAGGAAGTTCTTTTTTTCTGCCCATGGGGGCTGAAAATTTCTAATAAATTACAAATTTAACAACAATTGCCTTAAATTATCTCAAAACATATTTTCACCACGTTCGTCTCAAAAAAATTTACAGATACTGTAGTACGTCCTATATTTTTACGCGCCCCCCTCAGGGGCCGCGTATATACTATATTCAGAATCTGAGAGTCCTACGTTAATCTGGGTAGGTCAAATTTCTAGTGTAAATTAACACTAGAAGGGCAGGTACCTCTCAGTTCTGCCATACATCATGCAACTCGACGGAACTAGCATGATCTCGAACATAGCAGAGTGCAATACATCCAGCTCCGGGGCGGAATTGAACCACCGACATTCTGATCAATAATCAGATGCTCTGTAGTGCACGCATCACTACCAACTGAGCTAACCGGGCTGTTGAATCTTTCTAATTCCACGTAGACTCGTATCACACGTAATGAACAAGATGTTACAGCAGCCATAAGAGATGATTCAAGATGTCATGCAAGCGTGCATGTTATCAAGAGTAATGTTATGTATGTGGACCATAAAATTAGAAATAATTATAAAAGATTGTTTCTATTCTCCGATATCAGTGCATATCAGCACTATCTTCTATCCGATGTCGACACTCATGTTCCTATTTGTGACATTCGTATTATGTCACCTAAAGCTAGGAAGTTCGTAAAAGGACATTAGGTTGTGTTAACTACTTTAATACAGTGGTCTTAGTGGTCTAGTGGTTAGTATTCTTCACTCGGAATCTGTGGGTCGGAGTTCAAATCTCGCTGACCACATTTTGTGAGTGCATGTAGGTACGTGACTTTTGCCTATATTTTTTAATGTTATTTTAATGTTTGTAATATTTAGTTTGAAACGTGTTTCTGTGTAGTTTAGCAATTTTGTCTGAAAATAAACTTTGAGCTACTCAGCAGTAAATGTGAGCAGCGCGAAGAACTTGCAAATCTTTTAGCCGAAAATAATGGCCGCGTTTTATATTTCCTGTGGAATATTGACACTCTAAACTCACAAAGTAACCACTTCTCACTCAGCAGAAGAGCTTGTTGAATTTCATACAGCTAGTCCTTTATTTGAGTTGAAAGAAAATCGAAAGAAAAAGAAAGAAAATTTTGAAAGAAAGAAAAGTTAATTGACCAAGAAAGAAAACCGAAAGAAATTTGAAAGAAATGAAGCAGGAAGAAATTTGTAAAATTCCTGGCGTTTTGGCCGAATTTGACAGCAATAATCAAGTAATTAATCTCAATAATAAAAGCTGAGGTGGTGAGGTTCCAATAATAACGTTAAATACCTTATGGCACTTACATAGGTACTCACTTAGTTGTAATGCTATACTGCTCTTAAGCCTATGACATCTGTGACTTGGCCCACCTCAAAATTGATAAAGGACCGACATTAATGTGTACTCAAAGAAACCGCGGCAATAAACTTGAAAGAAATAGCGAGAAAGAAAATCCAATTTTCTTTCGAGAAAGAAAATGGAAAGAAAGAAAATTTAAAGAAAAAGAAAGAAAATTTGAAAGAAAAGAAAAAAATTTGTACTGAAATAAAGGACTGGCTGTATTTTCGCGTCCAAGCCTCCCTTCTTTATTGTTGTTGTCTGTCTGTCTGTCTTTTGACAGACAGTTATACCATAGGCTGGCCAATCCCCCGCACGATATGCAAATAAGCTCCAGCCTTGTATCCAATTACTAATATATCCAGGTTACGTAATAAGATAACAAGTTCTTCTGCTGAGTGAGTAGTGGTTAATTATGAGGCCTGAGTGTCAATATTCCAGAAGAAATATTAAACGCAGCCATTAATCGTGGACAAAACAATTTTCAATTTCCCATTTCTGTACACATTTACTGCTGATTAGCTCCAAAGCTTCTCCTCAAACATCAAAAATTTGTGTGTAAACACGCTTTGAAGTAAATAGAAGTTTTATTGTAGCAAAATTATATATTTTATTTTATTTTTCAAAATGTTAGGTCTCACCGAGATTTGAACTCGGGTAACTAGATTCCGAATCTAGAGTGTTAACCACTACACTACGAGACCACTGAAACAAAAACGTTACGTTGAACGTTAAAACGTGAAAGTTGTAAAGCTCTCCAAGGTCCAAGCATGCAATGACCATTATGTACAAACTATCTCAAACAAAAACATTGTTGATTTAGTTAGTATCATAATAGTGATATGATAGTGTCGACGTCGATAACTTGTTTAGTCAATTGACTTATTCACTTCAATGCTTTTAATTAACTCAATGCTTGAAATTAATAATAAATCGCAAATATGTAGTGCTGATATGCACTGATATTGGATAATAGAAACATTAAATTCATTTAAAAATTAGTTCATATTTTCTGGTTCACATAACATGCACGTTTTTTAATCATCCCTTGTTGCTGAACCTTTTGTTTGCGGTTGTTCTGCATACATTGAAGACTGAGCTGCTGCTGTATGATGTGTGCAGAGCAGCAATGTACCTACCCTTCTAGTGTTAATTAACACTAGAAGTTCGACCTACCCAGATTCACGTAGGAGTATCAAAATCTAAATATAGTATATACGCGGCCCCTGAGGGGGCCGCGTAAAAACAGCCGATAATATTTCTTAGGTGGTGCTTGCATCAAATATTATGGAAATTAGTTTGGATTACGCCCACTATTCAGTCGATCAGTTGTTAGCAGCGTTGGCAGGAGGGTGGGGATTGCAACGTTCGTCCTGACCAAACAGAAAATATTTCCTTGGGCCATGAGTGCGCACATCGCGCAACAGTGGTCTTTTTCCGTATACTACTATTTTCTACCATTTCTACCCAATAGAAACTCAGAAAACCATTTCCCCATGAAACAAAACTTATAAAAAATTCTAGGAGAACTTTGGCTTTTGGAAAAATAGCTATAATTACAATACATATGTATGAATTACAATACATATGTATGTAGTGATGAGCGAGTGCTTAGTGCGTACTGCTTACCTAGCAGGAAAATCAGTTAAATTTTGACGCAGACTCTTCTTATTATTTCACTTCAACAATCAACACAGGGCTACATGAACAACCGAATGGTCGAATGGTCCGTCAGTCAGAATTTGCGTTTGCTGTAGTGACTACATTGTAAGGCTTCACTTGGGAGACCCTCCCTTACTCCCTTATTCACACTTACACTTACCTTTTCATACTACACATTTGTGAATTAACGCTCAATATATTTTAACGTTATATACGTACTCACTCCCTTCTGTGTGTGTACGCTTGGTCATGTGTACGATTGGTAGCCTGCATTGTAAAAATAGTTAGTGTGTGTGCGACTCTTGGCCTATACGGCGGTGCGTTTAATCTGTCGGTCTAATTGCTATTCTGCCTTTCTGCCAAAATGGCCTCTGTTACGTTTCATTAAATATATTTTTTTATTCGTTCGTTCGCGTACTTCTTGGGCAGTTTAGGCCTAGTGGCCCTGCCAGTCTAGCTCTATTCGCCCGGGGCAGTATCGGCCTAGTGAGGCCCTGCCATTCTGCGTTCTGTATGCGCCGTGACCAGCCCCATTGCTACTGTTTGCTGCCCCGCTCTGGCAAGCCCATTCAGGCTTAGCGGGCCGTGTCTGTCTGTGATCTGCGCCTACTGCGCCTAGCCCCGTAGAGTAGGTAAGCCCCATTCCCCGTCGGTGTCCGGCAACCCCGGCCCGTACGGAAGACCCCGCTCATCATACCTGGAAGCCCCGCCGGCGGTGTGGTCGAGGCTACGGGCGAGTGAACGATCCTCCCCAGATAGCCGGTACCCACTGTTCCCGCTTGGGCCATTAGTAGGTGCGGCAACGAGTCGCCTTACAAATGTGACGAGGCTGCCAGGATTAGGGGTAGTCCTATATTGAGCTTTATATGTGATTTTGACTGTATTGTGATATACATTTTGTGATATTTTTTTTGTGTCTGTGGCGCTTAGATTTTTCTTTTTCCAGTCTTTTTGGGTGCGCCTTGTATTGTGATATTTTCCATAACTTTGTGGGATTTATATATATTTTTTGTGTGTATAAATCGGCGCCTCATTCTTGTATGTATATTTGTACTATGCGCCTATAATATGTATGTTTTTTTGTGCTCCCCCCCTCACCCCCTCTTTCGTGTTTCTTTTTGGTCAGTCAATTCCTTTTTTGGTCTCCCCCGGTCTCATTGTTTTGACCTTGGACTGTTATTGTTGTATAATTGTGTGTGCGGAGCCCAGTTTTCAGATAATTTTGTGCCAATTATTACGGGCTCTATTGTCCAAAATTTTGCTGCCCCCTATTGACACCGTCATGCCTACCGTAATCCATGGGCAGGCCCTTACGTCGTGGCCTCAAGCCCTACCGTATGCCGTCGTGAGCCTTGTCCCGGGGTGTGTTTTTACGGGTCTGGCGCTACTATTTTTGTCCCCTTTTCGGCGGTGGTTATGGCCCTCGATTCGCGATCAAATCTCCCACTGCGCCTACGCTGTGCGCGTTATGATCGCTGTCCTGTTCGACCTCCCTGTCCCCGTTGCCGCCCCCCATCAGGTATTGCAGCTGTCTCCGGCTTCCTCTGACTCTGTGTCGAGTGCTAAGAGAGCGACGACGCACACCGTAAAACCACGGCACACAGGGTGGAGGGGCCCCCGTCTCTCGCGACGCGTCCTGACCCCCGACCCCCATCCAGTACGGCGGAAGTCTTGGACCCCCTCTCGCAGATCCACCAGCGCAGACCGGTTAGACGGCGATTGTTCACCAGCTCCCCCGCGCTTGATCCTCACCGACCTGATGCTGCGGGAGTGCCGACCGACGAAGACGACCACGACCGTTCCCCGACCAGCGGTGCGACTGTCTCCGAAGAAACTGCTGCCCCTGCGGTGAACCTTCCGGCCAGTGCAGATCCAGTGGAAGAAGAAGATCGCCGTCCATTATCGGTGGCCCTGAAGAACACGGCGGAGAAGCCTCCCCCTGGGACTAGCCCGGAGAGGGAGAGGAAAATCAGATAGTACGGTGCGTATGTACGCGCACTCCACCAAAAATTGGGTGCATACCCAGGGGACCCATTTTCCACTAACGGGGGCCTTGCCCCCTTGACCACCAACATTGGGGTGAAAACCCCTCAAAAATCTGCTTCTAGTAACAACGCTGGGGAAGTCAAAA
>JASANF010003538.1:0-79969 GCA_030248245.1 Trissonchulus sp. WLG1_4 | reverse complement strand
TGTCTCAGGGCTCAGCAATTTTTGGTAGGACTTAATACAACGTACTCTTGATACAACTAATACATACACATATATACATATGTAGAAATATACATTATATACATAATACATACATGTATTAAACTAATACATACTCTGTAATAAACAATACTAAAACACCGAACATAAAATTAGTCATATTATTAGATCTACGTGACAAACGCTAACTTTTGGATATAAATTTACAAAGCACACTGTTAAGCTAGGATTTAGACATGGTCGGAACAAATATTACTACATAAATTGCCCTCCTTGGCTGTTTACCTGACTTTGGCGTTTTTGCCCTTTTTGCCGCTAGTTTAAACTTTGCCTAATTCCATGACATCTAAAGCACACCTGACTTGAAACGTTTGGTTCAAAAATTTTGTCTTTATAAATCGTTGGTTCTAAGCTTGTGTCGGACATTTTATATTTTGTGTTTTTTGCTATCTTAGTTGTAGAATTTAGTCATAGTTTAAAACTTGTTCTTAATAGCTAAAAACCATAGAATATGAAAACAAGTCGATTTATAATAATCCTCACAATTCTATTTTTATTGTCGCTGTAGCTTAATTTTTTCATACTTGTTGTTTATTTTTTACAGATTATTTATATTTAATATGCAGACCAATCGACAGGTAAGAGGAACGCCATTACTTGATATAAAAAATTTACGCGAATATACAGTCATTTAACAGATGTAATATATATAATTTGAGGAATGTTTTTGTCAGAAAGAAATTATAATTTTAAACTTTTCACATAAAATGCTAAAGAAAATACTAGGGTCTTGCACAGTTACAATATGCATCAACAATAATGAAAGAAAAATGCTTATTGTCCAAACACAAGCTATAACTGTATAAGCTACAGCTATAAATATTAACAGCATTTTCTAAAATACCGTTTCTATCATTCTCTGCTAAATCAACGCTGAGGGTGCTATTTGCAGTAAAAAATGCATTATCCAAAAGTGTTCTTGTTTCAACGAAAGCTGTTTCATTTTCAGTTAAAGGTAAAGTCAAACTAAACCGGCTTTTGTTAGCAAAATTCGACTCGCAAAGTAAACTAGCTTCAAGAGTTGCTGTAGTCCACGCGTAGCGATACGTGGCCATAACATTCTACGCTAGTTTCGCTCGCAGTCTATTGCCGGCTTATTGCTCAGCCCAGTGTTTTCTACTGCGGCGTTAAATTATTTTTAATTTATCTGTATTTTTACCTCTTGCTCTGAAATCAGCCAATGTAAGTTTTCGCTCACTTCTGTGCTTGACTTTGAGAAAAAGTCTCAAAAAGCCCTTAGAAGAAGTAAGTGTCTTAACTCCACAAGAAGTTAATCAAAAGAAGAGTAAACACTACTATCGAACATCCCCAGTCGGCTGTAGCAAAGTTTATAGTCCTACCGAAAGTTGTTATTTCTAACACGGTTCATCTTTGTGTATTAGTAAAATTGTCAGAGTCAAAGCTACCTGTCCATTTATACTTCTTGTCCTGAAGGGCATAGAAGATATAAAAGTGATGGAAATGACGTCAACTATTGTCTTGTGAAAAATTAACTTATTTGACTTGGTAGTTGTTTTCTTGCAATTGCTTCAAGGATGTAATTGCGTTTTTAGGTGTTTTTTGGGAAGCTATAGCTCAGCGTTTACAAACTTAAATTACCAGCGGTCTTTTGCATTAAGTAAGTAAAAATAAATTACCTAAATATATTCCATTCATTAAAACTTAACCTTTGAGTTTGGTTCAACTACAAGCAGCAAAACAAAGGTCTTTTTCCGAAATAATAATATTTTTACAAAAAGTTTGTGGCACAGCTCTGAATCAAATGATTACCTGTTTGGGCTGAAAGTCGGTAAGGTTTTTGACATGTTTAAAATCCCCAGGCATCCCCACTTTTTTAATAACCAGTCAATTTACTGAAAAAATAGCTTAAAACCAAACGCGCCTAAAGTTTAACATATTTTCTCGCGATTAAAGCCCTCTAAAAATGTACGCAGGTGAAATTTTGAAAAAGTGAGAAACATGCCTGGGGATTTGTGCCAAAAATTCGTGCTCAGGCTTCATTTGCAACTCGAGTTCGGTAGGCGCAAAGTTCACAAAAACCTCGAAAACGTAACTACCACCTTAAAGGACAAACTGAAGCGAAGAGGACAAGGACAAGTATGAACCTGGCTTTATTGTTAACCATTTAGTATCAGCTTTGGTTAGTCGTTTCATTTGGAAGCTCAACAATATACATACTTACATATATCCGGGGGGTTCAAATAGCTAAATGGTTCTCAATTATGTTTTAGACGATAAGACATGGTAACAGGACCGAATCAACTCTAATTTGAACAAAAAAGTTGAAGCACAGCTATCAAAGTATAATATGATGTCATCACAACAACTACATTTGCTATGTAGCTTAGCGGTTTCAGAAAGTATATACATAATCGACGTACCTATGTAGTCTTCTTTTTAGACGATTCTGCCGACATTTCGAATTCTGCAAAAAAGTACTTTATATATTCGGGAAAAGTTGACAGATTTTAGTGCTTTTCTAAGCGGCATAGCTTAATGCTTCAAGTTCGGTTGACTGCTAACTTTAACAACGGGGAAAAGCATCTATGGCAAACTGTCATGTAAAGCTTACTATGTGCCCTTTCATGGTTTGCGATAAATTTCCCAAACTTTCACATAGTTTCCTTCTCGCAAATTAGCTTTTTCAAACATTTTTAAGCGGATTTCCATCCACCTTAGGCCTAACTCCTAATAACCATAGTTTTGTTCCGGATTACCTTTTTCGTTGACCTTTCGATGGAGGTTGCAGCAAGGCAAACATAGATATAGTTGTATCTCTGGCTTAAACTTGCTCTAAAATGTATCAGCTTTCAAATGAAGTCAAACATTAGTTTTTGCTTTGTTTAATTCATCAATTTTTAGACGAATTATTATGCCAATTAGTTAATTGTCATTAATTAATAGCTATGTTTGAATAGGATAAGTAAAACGTTCCTGAATAAGTATGGGTTATGGCATTGGTTAGCGTGCTATAAGTGATTTATTTATACGCATGTTTCTGTGAAACTCCGAGTGCTCCTGCACGAGGGTTTCACACATGCGTATTGCGTGCGCACGAGTGCTCCTGCACGAGGGTTTCACACATGCGTATCAAATGTTAGCACGACCACGAGTGCTATAAGTGACTTGTAAATCGATTCGAGTATAGCGTGCAGTATAAGTAGATTGCACGCTGCTGCGTGCAGTATAAGTGTAGGTTATAGCACGATGTAGAGTGCACTCAGTAATTTATACGCACTGTTACGTGAAGCTCCAAGTGCATGAACGAGTGCGCGCAGCGCACGAGTTTATGCACGCGGGCTTCACGTGCCAGTGCAAATGATTGCTGAGTGCACGCTACAAAGTATTATAATGTACTTATGTTATAACTGTTTTGAAACAACAGTGCAATAACTAAGATGCACGCCTACAGCAGTGTAATAACTAAATTATACGGCACGCTGTGAATCTAGCAGCGTGCACTTATTATTGTCGTTAGTTATTGCACTGTTATTTCAAGACAGGTATGATATAAGTCTGGTTATTGCACTTTACTGTAACACTGAATCGAGTTACAACAACACTTGCACGCAACACGTTACGAGACTAACAGCTGAGCACCTCATATACATATACTAACGCCCTGTATATTACCAGGACGCCTCTGATCTGTGTATTCCTGTAGTCATGTTTTGAACTGATGTCTACTGCTCTAACTGATGATTGTACCCAGTCTGTTATAGCGTTTTATTCACAACTCAAGAGATACACCTTTACCGATTTATCATGTGAGTTATGTACTGGGCTACCACATAACGTGTACACTGTATATATAACGCTACAACTGAGAGGGATACACCTATATATCCTTTCAAGATCTGTACACAAAAAGGGACTATTTCCTGCTTCGCGTTGGACAGCCGCCCCAAGACATGATAGAAGTGTCATACGTTTCCTGCTTTTTACTCTTTTTACTAGGTTATAACTACCGTAACATAACTGAGGTACTCGGTTATAAGTAACTTAACTAGGTTAAACTCACATAAATTGTTATATAGAGGTCCACTATCACATGTCTGAAACTGCAAGGGGGACAGTCCCATACGGCACCAATATTACCCTTTGAAACAGGTTTAACATTACCGTAAACACCGGATACACGTCAGGGTGTATCGGGTAAATACACCTCACCTACTCAACCTTCAACCTCAACCCACCTTCATAGCTAAAAAAGGCCAAAAATTAGTAAAAATAAGATAAAGATACAACAATCTAAATAACTCGCTAACCACGGAAACCATTTGCATTGAGATACCACCCAATATTGCCACCCGAACCTCCCGTCGATCGCAGAAAAGCTGTGCCCCGATACTCCAAGAAATTTCCTAGGCTCGTCAGCAATTTTTTTTGAAGTAATTACTTGCTCATTTTTGCTTTTTTTTTGTTTGCAGATGCCAGTGGTGATGGGGATCCAGCTAGATCGCGAGACCATCGGACTGGTTGTTAATTTCAGCATTTTAATTGTGCTTTTGTGCATTATGTGGGCAATTTTGAATAATTACGAAGAAAGAATACGACAGGCTTACGAAGGAAAAGATTAAAATGTGACAATTTCTGATAATAATGCATCAACTTTAATGTACATAAAATGAAACTGAGACAATTTTAATACTTAAATTTGAATGCAAAAAATGTTGTTAAAAACAAATTGTGTCAATTTTCACTGAAAATGTTTACTATATTTAAATTCAAACCTTTCACATCAAGTCTCTAAATTTCTCGCCTTCTCTCCAAATGAAATATTTTCAATTTTGTAGGATTTTAACTCCAAAAAACTTTTTTTGGTAACCTCTGTGCCAAATATTTGGTGTTGATTTATCTTTTACATGATCGTGTTCGTATGTTTATTTATGTTGTTTCTGTTAGATTTGTAACACTAGATAGCGAATACTCTACATAATGTCCATGAAAATATTTTTGTAGTAAAGTTACAATATCTACATTGCTATACCTAAAGGACAGTTTCTATAACCTAGCGCTACCGCCAAATGCTATAATGTTTTACAGCTCACACAGTTGTCACAAGCACAAATTCAATTTCAAGCAGAAGCAAAACAAATCTCACAAAAATATTAATAACACATTCCAGAGAGCCAATTTTTATACAATTAGGTCATAGTTTTATTTGCCGTATTGTGCACTAAAGGATAATGCCTGAACGAGATTAGAAGAGTTAGACAAAAATAGTTTGTTTGCATAATGACCTTATCTAAGGGTTTAGTTAAATTGACAAACTCAAGTAGGTACCTATACTAGCGCGAGATGTTAAAAGGTGCCCCGTTACAAATACATTAAGATGCATGTCAATTGTCAAGACGTATAAAGCTTCATAGATTATACGGATGGTATTACTGGAAAATAATAGTAGTCTAAACGACATACGGGGGTGGGTTTTATCCCATCGTCAATAGTCCTTTCGGCTGAAAGACAAGAACAGTTATTCATGAAATGGCTTCATCACTTTTCTGTATCATATAGCCAAGCAGGGGCGGCCGGGTGTCATACAGTGCGGGGGCCTGCAGAAATATCAGCATGGTGCCAATCATTGACATGATCAGAAACAGCACCAGAAACAATCGATCTATCACCATCGCGATGTAGCGCCAGTCTTCTTGCACCTGAAACAAGCAAAAAAAAACAAGGCTGATAAAAAATTGCTTGACCTTGAGACAAAAACAAACGCGCGAGTTCATTACAAAAAAAGAAATCGAATGCATCAAGAGTACAGCGAGTGTGTAGACTATATGTACGGAGTAGTCACAAATATCTCAGGGTTCAGCAAATTCTGGTCAGACTATAGATCTTTACTTTAAAAATAAGAACCAGGCAAAGTTAGTGCATAGACTAAAAGGCTACCTAAAAAATAAAGAAACACTTGAATTGATCTAGAAATAAGCGTTGGCACCGCACACTAAAGTTATTTATGGCACTTTAATCGTTGGAGAACGATCCAAACCAAATCATATTATCAAACAAATTTCAGCTACATCCTAATAAAAAAACAACTCACATTCAATTCATAATAGTGTTGCTGCATATGTTTTCCAATAAAAATGACGTTTTTAAGTAGTTGTTTGAACTGTTTTGTTTTGACGTAACGTTCCTCTCGTTTTCGTTCAGAATCCTTCTGTAATTTGTAGTCGACTGGCGACGTTAAGTCTGAGACATA
Source organism: Trissonchulus sp. WLG1_4 (assembly GCA_030248245.1). Taxonomy (NCBI): domain Eukaryota; kingdom Metazoa; phylum Nematoda; class Enoplea; order Enoplida; family Ironidae; genus Trissonchulus; species Trissonchulus sp. WLG1_4. Next base: position 73,683 of record JASANF010003538.1, on the reverse strand, counting down.
GCAGCAGTCGTCAAGATGCGTGGGAAAAGAGGGATCCCGAGCCAAAGTTGCGCATTTGGGGGAAAATTGGGGAGGTTTCGGGGCAAAAACTTGAACCAAATCCTCATCAGCTACTTTAGATAATTCTAGTTGGGCAAATTTAGTTGCCGCATCAAATGAGTAAACTGAAAAAAAGGTGAAAATTACTCTCGGAAAATTAATTGGATGCTCAGAATTTAAAACAAATTTCCTATTCATGAATAATAGGTATTCATTCAGTGCCTGACCTCTAACTTACACAACAAAAATTTTCCTATTTTGTAAATACGTCTATGTTGAAGATTCTTTCATGTGTAACCTACATCAACTCGTTTCCCATAGTCAAATTCACCAAAAAAACATTTATGCACTTGAAAACTGTTCTTAGATACGAGCTTTTTAACCGACAAAATTTTAGATACCGACCGATTCCGGTGGCATCCTGTTTTCGCTGAAACGTGGGTCTTTGCATGAAGAGAAATTTGGGCAGCAGCTCAATGAAGACGGTGCGAACCCATGGCTGCATGTTGTGGGTGGAGGGACTGCGGTAGTGGTGGTTGATGGCGACGACGGTGATCACAATCGACATGGTCACCAGGGTCATCGTGAACAGAAGGTATTTGCCGATCAATGGAATCACCTGCAGTTGAAGGAAGACTAAAGCCCGGTTCATACTTGTCCTTGTCCCTATTGCGTTGTCTTTAAGCAGTTACAAAACAACTACAACGCCAAAGGAGCAAATTTTTTGCAGGAAGAATTGGGGTGAAGTCCAGTTTGTGTGGCAAAAATTTGAGGAATCAATTCTGTCCATGTCTCACAATAGGTGTCCAAAAAAGTCCTTGTCCCTGTCCCTACGTTCTTAAGGACAAGTATGAACAAGAGTACATAATAGGGAAGAGTATGACACTCTTCCCTATTCCAGCTAATCGGCCGGAACGATGCTCAGGCCGAAATAGCCTTTTTACGCCTAGATTTCAGGGGGGTACCCCCCTCGAAGCAAGACATGTTTTAATTCCAGGGGGAACCCCCCCCCCTGAAATCAAGGCGTAAAAGGGCTGATTTGGCCGGAGCGTCGTGCCGGCCGATTAGCTACTAGGATAGAGAAGAGTGTCATACTATTTCCTATTATGTACTCTTGGTATGAACCAAGCTAAAGCTTTAGGCTAGAATTCAGAGAAGGTGTGTAACATGAACCCAGTCCAAAGTCGACCACGTGATCCCAAGGTATACTCATATAATTTTCCATTACAATGTTGTATTGGACTATTGGATTAGGATTTAGACACTCTTGTTTGTCAAAAAATTTCAATACAGAAAATTTTCACTTTTTCACTGGGTGCTGTGGGAACAAAATTAGAAAAGTTAGCTACTAGATTGACAAAATCAAAACCAATAGACCAATACAGAAATATTCGCTGCTCGCGATTTCGATGAGGGGGATCAATCCATCCACAATTCAAGCTTACAATCACACCAGTGTAAAAAATAAGCTTATAGCCAATCGAACTCAGTGTTATTATGTACATAGCAAAAATGAACCCACAAGGATTGTATCTAAAATTTGTGTTTCCATTACATTTTTATTTATCATCACCAAGAGTGCATAATAAGAAGAGTATGACACTGGGCCAATTCCTGGCAGGGGTCGGAATTACAACCTGCGACCATTAACTCCAAAAACAGGCCACGAATTGGACCATAGTACCACCCCCACAAACTGGACCCCGGTCCAAAACGTGGCAGGGGTACCCCCCCCACAAACCCGACCCCGGTCCAAAACGTGGGGGGGGGTACCCCCCCACAAATCAGACCCTAGTGGTCAAAACGTGGGGGGTACCCCCCCACAAATTGGACCCCGGTCCAAATCTTGGGGGGGGGGTACCCCCCCAAATTGGACTCCGGTCCAAATCTTGGGGGGGGTACCCCCCCCACATTTTGGACCCCGGTCTGAAAATGGACCCTAGTGCCAAATCAGCCAATCAAATCGCTCCGAAGTCAGTTTTTTCAGCCAATTGCAGCCATGTTGGCTTTATTTCAACCAATCAGGATGGACACATGTTTTGTTCAGGTAACCGTTTCTCGGCGCCATTTTCATTGGTTTTTTGTTGCTATTGTGGTGAGGTTGGGGTTGGGCTGCTCCGCTACTGTTTTGCGTGTTCAACAATGCTTGCCCAAAGTTGGATTAATTTTTGAAAGGTTAGTTTTATATTGTTTTTAGTTCAGTGTCATTGTATGTTGTATTTGATTAGAGAAGTGAGATTCAATAGTGTTAAATAATGTCAAGTGTCAAGTGTTGTGTACAGTGGGAGATGTGTGAGAGGTATGGTTGCGGAATGTCAACGTGCATGAATGTATACGTGCTACTATGTCTAATTCCTCTATTACAACTGGCGCTATGTACATTGCGCTATGTCAATGTAGCGGAATGTCAACTCGTGCTATGTCGAATTCAGCAACGTGAACCTTGCCAATGTTAATGAATGTTTGAATGAATGGTGATGAAAGTTTAGTAGCAGTCAATAAATAACTACTTTCTGTAGGATCGAAAGAATACATACATGTAACGGGGTCAAAATTTTGGGGGGCCTCTCCGGCCAAATTTTGGGGACCCTCCCCCCCCCCCTGATCGACCAAAAATAGCCTTAATTTGTGGAAGTTTTTGAAATTTTCCCAAAAAGTGCCATTTTTACTAAATTTTGCCCGAATTTTTTTGGACCCTCCCCCCCGGTCCCTCGATTTTGGGGGGGGTCCCCCCCCTTAGGCATGTATGAAAGAATACTTCATAACATTCAAGAATAACACGTGTCAAAATATCTTTTGTCTTCTAGACAAAAGTGTCATAATTTTCAATGTATAAAAAGAAAACAAATGGCGGCACGTGTTATCAAAGGTTTTCATTCCGCCTTATAGACAAAAGCCACGTAGACATAGCGACACGTTGACATTAAACTGTGAGGGGTAGCGAGAGTTGACATTCCAGCACGTAGACTTTCCGCTATTGACATTCCGCTATCGACATAGCGTAATTGACATTCCGCCCGTTGACATGGCGAGAGCAAATCGTGTGAGAGAGTGTATTTGATTTCTCACTCGAATTAGTTGAACACATACATGTACATTGTACACGGGGTCTCGGTCTAGCGGGCCTTGTCCCGAAACTTTCGAAATTTTAGAGGGGTTTTCTTGACGTTTTGCGGGTTTGAACTGACAAAAAAGCAAAAATTTTCAAGTTTTTTCTAAGAATGCTGAATTTTTTGTAAAATTAGAATATTTTTAGCGTATTTTTTGTTTCTTGCTCACTTTTAAAACATCTTAGTACATCAACCCGGGGCGATTTTTTCAGTTTTCGGTTACCTTTTATCAGCAACATGGAGGGGGGCTTGTCCCAATTGGTCAAATCAGGAGGCGCTTGTCATGGAATCTCAAATCTGGGGGGGGGGTTTGCTCACAAAACAATCTGTTTTTAGTGTTACTTTAGTTGAAGTGAAGTGAAGTGAAACTGGCTTCGGTAAACTCCAATGGACCAAAAATTTAAAGTATTTTCTAGTGATTAGTTTCCTCTAAAATTGAGTTTCTAACAGAGTGTCCAACTCTGTAAGCTGACTTTTCGAGTATCAGGTGTTGAGTTTAGGGGTGGACGCGGGTCGTGCGTACCCGCGGGTACCCGCGAGTTGGGTTGGGTCGGAAAAATTTGGCCGTGTGTCGAGTCGACCCGCGGTTATATACCCACTTCGGGCTGCGCGGGTCGTCGAAAATTTTTTCGACCCGCGAAATATAAAAACAATTAGTGTGTAAGAGTCCTGCAATCTGCACTTTAGTCCGTGGCTCAGCTGACGGGCCGGGCCTGGTCTGCTCAGGAGCCTGACTTTGCGGACAGGCTGAAGAGGATTACAACTTGCTACAAATTTGCACAAGGTCCTAACATCTGACGGCTGCCGACGGACCTCGATTATTGAAGCACGCTTTTTGAAGTTTTAATGTGATCTGAACATGTCTATTTTTTTCTTAAATTTCCGAAACGTCTGCAGTTGATCAAATTTGGTCTAAAAATCCAAAATTTCTAGAATTTCCTTTCTGGGGCCGTTGCCGCCAGACCCCTTCTACTTTTTAGCTGTTTCTTATTACATAACATATATATTGCATGATAGAATCTACATTGTTTTATGCATTATGCGCAATAGGTATTAGCCGTAGTGTTGGGACAAAAGTTCGGGTTCGGGTACGGTTCGGGTTCGAGTTCGGGTTCGAGTACAAGTTCGGGGACGCAAAAAGTGGTTCGGGTACCTCAATTTTCGGACCAAATTACAAAATTTGTATACAATTTTTTCAAATTTCTAAAAATTGATAACGTTTTGGTGCTTCTTTTTTCGCGGCCCCCTCAGGGCCCCCTCTTTTTATTAAGCCTCATTCTGAATATACTATATTCAGAATCTCTGAATCCTATGTATTTTTGGGTAGGTCAAATTTCCAGTGTTAATTAACACTGGAAGGGCAGGTAGGTCGATCAGCTGCCGTATTTTGTAATGCCTGACTGCCTGCAGTGCGGAAGAGTGGTATGATGAATTTTCAAAAAGTGACTGCCGGAGTGGGCTCGAACCACCTACCTTCCGATTAAGAGTCGGACGCTCTACCAACTGAGCTAAGCCGGCCGTTGAGAATCTTTTGATGTAATGCAGTGTCTACCAAAACGTAAACTGTGAAGTGACTGGCAAACACTGTTCACTGTACTGTGGTACTGTGAAGCGGCTGAGCAAGCAGCGTCTATTAATATAAAACACGAGAAAACAATCGGAGTTTTACATAAACTGAAATAAAATAAAATACTGTTTAGAAATTTTTCAACGTTAACCAACGACCGTGGGCGCATACCTACATATGTGTTATTATGTATATGTTATTATTAGCTTTTGCCACTACAGTTTACCTATTTTGAACAAGAACGGTGTTAGTTAAACTGGCCAGTCAGCAGCTAACATAATATCCTTAATCAACTATAGTTAATTATATTTAATGAAATTTAGTTTACTCAAATTTATTAGTAGATTTGCACTTTTGGAACTGCAGTGCAATATATACATGCGCACTGGCCACTACAGGCCATACAAACAGAAGTAAAGAAACAAGAGCTAGCTTTTCATCTAAAAATAAAAAGTATTTTTCCTTTTCATGTTTCACTCTTCGCCATAACCTTTCTCTAATGCGCGGTTATGGCCGCGTTTAATATTTCCTGCGGCATATAGACACTCTAAGGTCATGATTAGTTACTCAATCAGGAGGTACACTTCTTACTCAGCAGATGAGCTTGTTCACAACAAGGCTGCAAATGTGCAAGTGTGCGTGTGTGTTCTCAAATTGTTTGAATTCAAGCTGAGGCTTGAATCTAAATCAGCCCTAGGCCTGAACTGTAGGCTGCCTCAACTATTTGGATAATAATTCAAGAGCGCCAGCTTTCGATCATGCCAATATAAAAATTATGCATTAATTCAAGGGTGTACCCAGGGGGGGATGGGGGGGATTCCCCCCTGAAATTTTTTCCTAGTAAATTCTTACACAAGGGTTCCCCCTTGGGTTTTATGGTCCGGCCGAAAAAATTTTCCTCATACGTCTCTAATTGACCAAATTTGGCCTAAAAATCAAAAATTTTTTCTGGGGGCTACCGCCCCCAGACCCCTGCAACACTGTGGCTTACTAGTCCTTGTTATTATCTTTCGTCCTATGCATGTATATACGAGTACCTTATGCTGAATTTGCTTCCAGGGCTGCAACAGCCGGACTTAATGTCCATGGGGAACCTGCCTCTACTGCACAGCAGCACATTGAGCGCAATGATAATCGCACTGTGTAACGAGATAAGATGAAGTGTTTATTATGTGCATTCGGAATGCTCCCCTGAACTTACTCTTGGGGGGAGGACGGTCGGGGCTACCCAGGTGAAAAATTAAAGTTCTCCAATTTTGCTTATTTTCACGTACTACGTTACTCCCTCAAGGCACCTCTACCTCAGATAAGAACAATTAAGCTCGAAGGTGCACTTTTGGTTCAGTGCGTTTGTCAGTGTATTTACAAAGGCAAATGTACGCCAAAACCTAAAAGTAGCACTTATGTATTTGGACAGTTCTAACACAAACCACATCAAGCCAATAAGGCTGAAACTTGGCATAGTAGTAGCCCACATGTATGCGCAAAATCGTATGATCCGGTTTTTTGATATTATTTAAATCGAAAATCGAGGGCAAAATCTGAAAAAATGGCCGTTTTTTGGGCCCGCTAAGTTTGATTGATTTTTTTGCGTCACTGCTCAGGCCATGGGCAAAAATTTTAAAAAAACATGGATCATAGAGGTTGAGATATGACGTTAGGCTATCGAATCATGTAAAAATCAGCTTCGTCAGTATTAACAAAAAATGGAACGCTTTGTGAAAATTAAATTTTTTGGAGCCCCTAGTAGAAAATTGGCAAAAGCACTGGTTTATTTTTTTTACATCTCCGATGCGCTTTCACTTGGGCTACATAGTATATTGTGTGCTAATTTGAAGCGAATCGCAGAACCTAAAATTTTCAAATATAGCGGTAGCCCCCCCACCTTAATCAGCATACGGCTGTAAGTATGAATCAGCCCTGACACATTTTGTGACTTCAGTGTGGTAGCCCCCCCCCCCTTAAAAGTATTAAAAGTATTTTTGTACTAATTAACAGTTGTTAACTCAATTGTTCCACACTTTTTTGACATTTTATATTCAAATACAGTAAGTGTGTAATGTCAACCACTTAATTTCGCCAAAGTTCGGGTTCGGGTTCGGGTGGTTCGGGTACGAATGGTTCATGTTCGGGTTCGGGTACGATTCGAAAAAAATCCCAACACTAAATTAATAGTATTAGGTACTTTATGAACTGTATCGTAGTTGTCATAATAAGACTTCTGGATGCTACCGTCCGGAGAGATCCTTTGCATTCTGTAAGAATTGGAAACGAAAACCTGCGTAAAAATAACGCTATTTAACCGCAATGTGAAGGTAAGACCATTCACTCTTTTTTCTGCCAACGGGCCGGACCGAGCCAGGCGGACGCCTTACGGTAACGACTAACGAGCCTGGCCGAACCCGGGTCAGAACTCGCTCAGGCGCCTATTGTGTGTGTGCGTATGATGTCATGAAAGCCTAAAGTCTGGTAGTTGTAGTGACTTCCAGATTGCCGTCTTAGACCTAAAAACTCGATTCATACAAGTCCTCGGCCTTCTTTTTAATTTTGCTTTGGCATTGTATATAATGCGCACGTCCGCTGTCAAAACTAATTAGCAAGTATGCAAAAGTCGACGTTACTCTGTAAGTCTCCACAGCAGCTGAGCAATTTTTGCAATTGTCCCTGTCTTTATCAGGTATATATGTATTTGTAAAGGTGAGGACGATTATGAACCATACTTATCCGCAAAAGCACGCTAATACAAATCTACTAGCGTAGGCTACTTATATAAATACTGCACGTTGGTATCAGTTGGAAACAATTAGTCACCAAGTGTGCGCAGTATTTTAAAATGGTGGGTCAAAGTGAGTCATGGGTCGACCTGTACGGCGTGGGTTGGGTCGCGGGTAACCCACCAGTGTCAGGCCGCGGGTTGGATTGGGTCGTGGGTCGAAAATTTTAACAAAGTCAAGTTTGCATATTTCAGAGTGGCTGTTGTTGCGGATTCAAGCTTACCTACCTTGTGCTTGTGGGCGTCTTCAACCATGCCCTTACGCTGGCGATTCACAATTTTTTTCACAATGTTGCCTTTGCAGATCAGCAGCCTTTAAGGGTTAGTTAGCAGAAAACCGGAATGTTTGCCGGTTTCATTTGTGTTGAATACCTAGTGGTAACAAGTGACTACTGACTAGTACGCATTACAATATTACATATTAATATTAAAAATCAAATTGACAATTTGTTCAACGAATATGAATAATGCAAGTAATGCAATAAAGTGTAATGAATATCAAGTAATGCATTACGAATATGGACCAAATTTTGGTAGAAGTTCCCCCCTTGATTACTTGCGCCTCTCACTTTGGTGAGCTCATGACTCCAAGGGGGCCCGGGTCACATGACGCTGAAACAATGAGTGTTTGAGACAACAACAACAAATTTTCGAAATTGAGATTTTGATGTTTCTGGGGGTAATTTAACTCCATACACACGAATCTGAGGTCTATTTTTGCGTACAAACCCTGTAAAGCCCCCTATGACCCTCAGGTATCCCCTAGGGGGTCCTTAGGGATCAAATTTTCGAAATTGAGTTTTTGATGTTTCTGGGTAGATATGGTAAGGTAGGTATTTCATGGACGGTATCCGCCGCACAACGCCGCAGCAGAGTGATGCTTGATCATTTTTAGTGATGCTAATTTCAATTCCAATTTAATCCGTTTTTGCATGACTTTCGAAGCAGACAATACCGTATTGACTATTGACGTTTTCGAATAAGCTCTAATTAAAATATAGCATAGAATTTCTGGAATCTATTCGGATAAGTGGTTAGTTAGTAAGGTTTGTAACTGCTTGCTGACTAGTTCGATACCTACCAGGACATTTGTTAATTTTTCTTTGCTGTATATAAACTAGACCTGTAATCTCATTTTCAAAATGTCAGCAATTACTGTATATAAACTAGACCTCTATTCTTATTTTCAGAATGTCAACAATTGCTAACAGTGATCGGCGAAATGCCATTGCGGCAGTCAAAGAACTCCAAATTTGGGATGCTAACATTGTGTCAAAGCTAATGGTTGCAGAACCCCACCTGTCAACATTTGAAAAACGCAAGATATTTTTGGAGTTTATGAATGAATGCGGCGATCTAAAACTTCTGATAGTTCATCTAAAAAATTATTATAGTCAGGCTTTTGTCAAGTTTTTGACCCATAAAACTTCTTCATCGTGGCTCAATTTCTTAGTGGATTATCAAAAAGTGGAGCTATCGAAAATTTTAACCGACAAAAACTATTTAATTGACTTTTCACGATACCATTTGTCGGTTGAATATTTGCCTGCTGACGTGGGCTCTGTGATTCATGCTGTGGCTGCTTTCGTCTTTCGAACATGCAATGAGACTGTCAGCAATCATTTGTTTGAGGTAATTTTATGTAATGTACAGAGATGCACGGGGGTATCTTTGAGGGGCGTGGGGTGCCCAACGCCTGGCGCAAGGGGGGGTGGTCCCTAGTTTTGGCCATTTTTCGGCGATAGCCGAAAAGTTTTCAGAATTTTTCGATTTTAAACTCATTTTTGGGGTACTTTTTTGGCCGCAGGCGAAAATTTTTTGAAATTTTTCAATTTTTTACGCATTTTTGGGGCACTTTCTTGGCCATCAGAGGGGGGATGGGTGGTTGAGGTGAGGGTGGATACCCCCTACGCCCCCAAAAAAAAAATATATATATATATATATTTTTTTTTTTTTTTTTTTTTTTTTTCTCTATTTATTATGTTTATATATATATATATATCTCCTTGTTTTTGTCCCCATCGTTTTGTCTTTAAGCAATTTTGAAAATACTACATAGGCAAATAAATTTTTAGCATGAGTATGACGTAACTAAGGTCACTATAGACCGTATCCAAATAATTAGCTCAAACGCAGCTTCCGAAATTTGTTCTTGGCGCTGTCTCTGTGGAGTTAGGGACAAGTATCAATGGGCTTCAAAGTGTAAATAAGTGGCCGAGGGGTAGACTGCACGTTACACAGTTTCATAGGAACTGTTCACAAAATCGGATTAACTGGATTGGATTAAGTGTTAACTGGAATAACTCAACACAGAAGCATGAGAACTTTTTCGAATTCGACACAGTTGCTTCTCTGTGTTAATTGCATAAACGTGCAAATTTTTGGAAAGTTACGCAAATTGTTTCTCGAGTTGTTGTAGTTAATTCAGTTAATCTAATCCCGTTAAGGTGGCGCTCCGAATAACTTCCATGACTTTATTATCTTATAAGTCGACGTAGGTTCTAGATAGGATAACTTTTGTTTGAAAATAAAGCGTGCTACAACGCTCCGTTTTTTAGTATTTTTCACGTTCCTGCTGCCTTGTTCTAATTTTTTATGACCGATTGAAGTTTTCTATTTTTGTCAAATGCGCACTATTTTTCAAACGGCACAACTGAGCGAAATTTTGTTCAAGTTTTACGTTTTATAGCTTAAAACTGTAGGTAATTATATTGCCCAGGTGTATCTTTTTTTATAATTTCAATCCAATTGTTTTGGCTCAAAATACAGTAGTTTTTATAAAATTGGTCTAATTAAAAACGCTGCAGTATTTCACCAAAAACAGAAATCAACATTTTTAAAAAAGGTACACCTGCATCTACTTAAATATTGATGTAGTCAGGTGTAAAAATTTGTATTATTTTATTAAACCGTTCAGTAACAAATTTTTTCCGTTTTAGCCTGCTGTTGACGTTACTGCAACAACCGCGATGTTCGAAGACGACGGATCTGTATTGACACTTGGTGGCGGTGCATTGGCATTGTGCATTCGAATGTTGAAGAATAAACGAAAAAAGGGAAAAGAAGAAGTAAAGGACATACTGTATTTAGCCTCCTTGATCGTAATGTCACCCAGAGAAAAGCAACGCTTGTTTTCTGATGATCAAAGTTCTCAGAGATTGCTACTTCGTGACAGAGGATTTTTGTATATTCCCAAAAAAGCTTTTTTACCTTACTTGCATCACATTAACAGAATAATTGTTATAAATTCTAATAGCCCGGCGCCTTGGGATAGAAAGAAATCTTTTTTGACTCAGACGTGGCAGAAGTTATGGGCAGAAGAGGCAATTCTATTTCAGGAGTTTCAAACTGCCGTAGACAGTTCATTACTGGCGGCATATAAATCCAAGTTCACTCCTACTGAATCATCGATCAAGGCATTGTTCACTGATTGGACAAAAAAGTTTGCGAATTCCAGAATTGAAGAAGCGTTTCAGCATAATAAATCTAATTTTTGGTCAGATAATGGTTATGAATGCAAAGGGGGACTTAATTTGCGCGATATGCTGTATAAACGTTGATTTTTAACCAGAAATGCACGGTAGCAATCGGCGAGGGGATTGGTCCTAATTTTGGCTTGATTTGGGGCTTTTGGCTTGATTTGGGGCTTTTGGCTTGATTTGGGGCGAACGTCGGAAAATTTTTTTGCGATCTTTTTACTTAATTTCGTTTGGTACATTTCTTTTGCAATCAGAGGGGAAGTGGTAGGTTGAAGGGGAATGCTTGGTGTCTGAGGGGGCGGGGCTGGTGTCTGTGGGGGGAGACTGCGGGTGCTGACCTGCCCGGGGGTGGATACCCCCTATAACCCCCCTATGTGCATCAATGTGTTCAACCCACTTGTGGGGGTAATTATTATTGTTTACTACGAATATGTTTTGTATTATTTGTCTAGTAATTTGTAAATGCATTTTTTAATGATTGTTATTACTGCAGTATTGTGTTAGTGTGTACAGACAGTGTCTTTAGGTTAATTTGAGGTATAACCAGATTTAAGATTTCATCGATCTTTGAAGTTTAAAACGTGCACTGAGCCAGTCACGCAATTTTTTACAATTTACTAAGATCGTACCCAGGGCTGAAACTGGGAGAAAACCCAAAAAATTTTCCCATTGAGTTTTTGCGCAAAGGTTTCCGCTTTGGTTTTTATTGCCCGGCCGAAAAAAATTCTGATACGTCTCCAGCTGACCAAATTTTACCTAAAAACGAAAAATTATCCAAACTTGGTATGAAAAAGATTTTTATGAGAAACTGAACGTGTACGACTTTATGTATTCGACTTTAATATAATGCGTAGCTGAATGGCTAATATTTACTCAGTAAACGCTTGACAGTTTATGGTAAAAACGTTGTATGTGAAGTTTTCAGTAAAATGCTTTTTCATTGCTTACATAGTCTCATACTGCTCTGTTGATTTATTTATGTAATATATCACAATATGATGCAGGTTTAAGTTTATCGCCGTGAATTCGAAAACTGATGTGATATTTTTTAGTAATTAATAGTAATAGCAACGTTCAGACTATAGATGTGTATCACATCAGGTGTTTCAGTGTTTGCTTAGATATTGAATGTAGAAAAACCTAACTAAAGCTATTTTAACCCATTCATGCCCAGAGGATCATAGGAGATACCACATGATGAACTACCATATCTAAGGCTATGCAACTTGACTAGTCTATTCTAGTGACAGGATCTTTGAACTTTTTTATAGAGAGTGGTAGGTCTTTGCATTTCGCCGACAGTTTTCAGTCCTATTGCCACACAGCGCTTAATGCCACCTATGCTTAATTAAGCAACCTCCAAATTTGACTTTTTCATCGCAAAAGTAGTGTTTTCTTTAGAGCCACATTATGAAACTGGAAAGCAACTCCAGCAGTCCGCTTTTTGTGCATTAGATACAGCGGATATTGTAGTTTATTTCTAGCAGGCAACTGGGAGCACGGTTGCTGTGTTAATATTCTAGGGTGAGGTACATATTATGCCTAAGCGATGGCGCAAACCTTGCACAAACTTCCAACTTTGAGCGCTAATAACTAAAAAACGGTGCGTCCTAGACCCTTAATCGACTAATTATGTTTTGTTCACATTTATCACTCTACCGAATGATGGTTTCGCGATGTCTCTACGACGCACGTAGCTCCAGAAAACTAGAAGGTGTCAGAATGAGGCTGTTAGCTAGTGATACTCTGGGCATTGAAGGGTTAAAGACTATACATTTGTAGCATTAACTAGGGCATAATACGTTTTTCTCTTGCCTTTTCACACTTTGTCCTCGATTTGATGATTTAAAACTACATAAAAAAGTTCGGACCAAAGATTTTGCGCAAATATGTGGGCTAGCACTATCCCAAGTTACAGTTTGATTGGCTATATTTGGTCTGTGCTAGATCTGTCCAACTAACGGCTATTCGCTTTTTTTGCCTATGTAAATTTGACTATGTAAATGCACTGAATGGAGAACTGATATTTTACCAAGGTAGCCAGGTAGTTGCAGAAATGTAGCCTAAATAGAACGAGTAGTCCTAAGTCAGGTGGTAATTTAGGTTAAAGTTTGAAGAAAGCCTAAAATCAATAATTGTTAAGTAATTGTTTATAAATTTGCTACATTGAAAGACCTACTGTAGATTCTTGAGTTCTCCTGTGGTCTAAAAGTTAGTGCCTTGAACGGATAAGCCGAACGTTGGCAGTTCGTAAATCCCCGCGGGCCACGTCCACACATGTGCAGCTGACGGAATCTGGGGGGGGGGAGTTGTGCTACACGAACATGTGATATAAAAGTTTGCCGAAATTGAAGGGGTGCTAGCGGACCTGGGGGGAGTGGACCTTTCTTGGGTGGGGGGCAATTTCCGCTAATCCCCCCACACGCCCATATGGCCACGTATTTGTATTTGCTGTATGGCCCGTGTATTTGCTTGTGTTTAAGGATCGAGGATACGAGTTGCGCCAAGTCGCGCAAGGACAACTTCTCAGCCACTGTCCGTTTTGGCTGTGAAGATCAGGAACACAGGTTTGGCAAAATTTTGTAGCTACAATTGTATTGCCGGTATAGTGATGTGGATCGGATTGGATCGGTCCAAAATTTTGATGCCGATCCGATCCGGAGGCTTGGTTGGCGATCCGATCCGATCCGATCCAGGCCCGGATCGGTCGATCCGATCCGATCCGATTAAGCATTACGTGACCTTGATGAAAGCTAAAAAAACTTTTGTAGAAATATTGTTAAGTATAATTTATTATAATGAGTATATTGCTTCAAAAATTTAATGAGTTTGTATATATATATAAATAAGATGGCATTTTTGTAATGAGTGTAACTTAGACAATCCCACGACCACAAATTTTGATTAATTGGAATGGAAATTTTGGAAAATCAAATGACAATTTTGGGGCACTACCGCAGGTCGTACATACTGGATACCCACGGGTTGGGTTGGGTTGGCTCGGAAAATTTGAGACGTGGGTCTACCCTTGGGTATACATACAAAACCAGTTCAGGCTGCGCGGGTCGCTGCATTTTGTCAAACCGGCGGAAAAATTCGGAAAATTTTTTCACGTATTCAATCCATTCTGGGTACATAAATTTGGTTACCATTCGATTAAGGTAGGTGGCAATGTGAACAATTTACAGCTGCATATACACTGTGCAAATTGTACAGGGGTATCTGCTAAAAACGATCGATCATCAGGTACGGTATCTTAAAATGGTGGGTCAAAGTTGGTCGTGGTCAACTTTGACGGCGCGGGATGGATCGTGGGTTACCCACAAGTGTCAAATTGCGGGCTGGGTTGGGTCGCGGGTAGAAAGTGTTCATCCGCGTCGATTCCCAACTCTTGTGTTAACGAAAAGAATGTTGAAAGATTGTTTTTGTTGGCGAAAATTAAGATATATATATTTCTAAACATTTTATATCACACATTTAGTACGCGTCTTCATGCAACTTCAATGATGAGAAACCTCGCCTCCACTTGCATGTGGTCTATGCATACACTGTACGCTTTCGCTAATATAAAACCGATATTTTGTATGCACCAGATTATTTTTACAATAATTTGTATTGAAACATAATTTTATTTAAACTGAACGGGATAGCGCTAATTTATAGTTTGTTTTTTTATAACTTTGATGCTGTATTTTAGGCTTGGTTCGTATTCTGCTGTCATTCTTCACGTTTGGCTGTTCTGGGTCAATTGCTCGTACTGTTGTAAACCAAGGCTCAGGTTCTAAAACTAGGGTAAGCTCAGTGTTACAATAATCGCAGGTTAAGCTGATGTGTGTTGGTTCTAGTCTGATGCGTCTGGAACAGGATTAGTTTTGCGTTTTGAGATTGCGATCCACAGAGTAATGATCGCTACCCACGGCGGATTTAATGCCCGCTTCCCATTTATTTAGGTTTAAAGGTTTAACGATGTTGAAAATCTTTGTATTTTACACGTCTTTTGCCGTTCCTCTGCATCTGTCACATAATGATCTGGGTACATAATCTTTTGCCACTTGCTTCTAAATTTTGGCAGCTAAATTTTAGCCTAGATTTTAACAATTGTCTATTAGCCCTATCTATATGTAGGAAATCGGAGTTTTTAAAAGTAGCGATCATTATGTTACTGAACATTTTGCTTATTTTAGATGTATTGTGTAAAGTAAAACCAAATATGGCGTCTCAACAGCAATTAGCAGGCTCGGTTGTTAATTTGGTATTTCTGCTGGACAATGTGATTAAAGCTGCCACTGTTTATCCTGAACTTAATGTTAGCCACTTAACAACTAACGATTCCTGCCGTTGGCTAGAAATAACTAGGATTCCATGTGATATTCCCCTTGAACATAATGGACCGGCTAAATCGGCACGCTTAATAGTTTCAAGCGGTGGCATGATGAGATTTTTTGTGCTTGGACGCGTTGTGTCAGAGGATACCACTGGACAGTTGGACAATATTGATTGTTATTTAGCCCAAATGGCGGACCCTAATTTTGTATATTGTCATGGTTATGCATGCGCAGAATTTGAGACGCTGCGATCAAAACTAGCAGGAAGTCCTAGTTATATTACTAAAGATTCAATGCCATTTGAAACATATCGATCGACCAATTGTCATTTATGGTATAATGCGTGCAGAAGACGCGGTAAAACTCAGCAAATGTGTAGTGCATGCATGACTGCTTTGAGACAGTGTCGTCGCAATATCAAGTCACCGAATAGCTTGAATTTGTTGAAAAAAAGCCGATCAAATCCGTCCTCTCATGCCAATTGGCGATTCACAAGCCCGAAAACGTAAGACTTGTCTCGTTCCAGCGCAAGCTTTTTGGTCATTTAGAGCTTATCGGCAAATATGTAGTTTTTCAGACAAAATGGTCTGTTTTATTCTATTTGACCATTTTATTCACTTCATTGTTTTTTCATTTTTCGAACATGGTTGTGGGTAGTCTTGTATGTAGTACATTATGTAGTTGTTCTCAGACCTGTTTGTTAGAAGGGTGGTTTTCACTATAATTGACTATTTTATTTGCTTCTATGTTTTCCATTTTTTCGTACAATGTTGCGTTTATTGGGGCAACTTGTTATTCTTTTGACGCAGTTTAACGTAGGCATCAGAAAATAATTGAAAATTGTAAAAAAGTGCTATTTTATCATGCTGTGAGTATATTATCAGTTTCTAATCTCTCGATTTAGTTAATCAATTTTCATTAATTCTTTTTAATTTTCATGCTTTATTTTTTTCAGAAAAAGTTTGAGAATTCTGAAAAACCGTCAGCTTGTGAACAAGTTTCGATCGCAAATGGAGAATTGTGAGCGGAATTTAAAGCATACAGAGATTGAATTGGCACCTGATATTAGTAAATCGTTGCAACAGTGTACACAAGAAATTTCATCAAAGTATGCTGACACGCTTCAAAGTGTAATTGACACTGTGCGATGTTCATCAAGCAAAGAATTCGCGGAATTGGTTGCGAAGCAATGGAATAGTGACCAAAACAGAAATAGAACTGGCTCAAAAGGGAATAGATTTTCAACAATCACTTACCGTCTTGCGATTTCAGTTTTATGCCGAAGCCCAGCGGCATACGACCAGTTACTGAACTTTCCTTGCTTCAGTTTGCCATCTGTTCGTCAAGTTAGAAGAATTATGGCAAAATCATACCCTAGCAAAACAGGTTGTGATTATGAGTACTTGGAGAGAGAACAATGCCTTTATCTTGAAACTAGTGGAAAACATTTGGGAATCGGTGTTCTTATTGCTGACGAGGTAAAGTTGATTTCGAAAGTCTGTTGGAATTCAAAAAACCACCAAATTTATGGCTTCAGCTGCACAGATGAAGAGTTGGTTGGATGTACAGATTTGTTTTCGTCATTGTGTCCTTCCGCGCCTGAACCGGCGCAGTACGCCCTTCAATTTATTTGGCGGGATTTGGCTTCTAAATTTGACGTTGTCGGACCATTTTACTTTCTAAATCGAACGGTTGATAAGTCATTTTTGTGGTGTTGTCTGTATGAGTCTATGAGAGGGTTTCACAATTACGGTTTCGTGACATCCGTGCTTGTATTAGATGGGGCTTCTGCTAATCTCTCTCTGATGAAAAAATTACTGAATGTGGAACGATTTACGTCAGTGTTCAAGGATAAGTTCGCGGTTCCGTGCCACTTTAGTAATCCTTTTCAGCCAAATTTGCCCGTATTTTGCATTCCCTGTCCATCACACAATTTAAAGAATATTATAAACGCTCTGTTTTCGTCACGACTGGCCGGTTCAAAAGCTTTTGAGAAGAATGGGACTGTGTTCGGTTGGAGCTCTATTGCTAGGCTTTACGATAGAGAATTGACACGAATAAGAAACAATGAAATCCGTGCAGTGCCTTTTTTGCTCTCAAGTCACATTGAACGTGACAACTGGACGAAATTGGCGGTTTTTCCCGCCAAAATAATGTTGAAGGATGAACTGATTGCCGAACTTAAAAGTCACGCGTATCATGAAACAAACGAAGTTTTTAAAGCCCAAGATCTGGCAACGGTTGAATATTTGGAAGCTTGTCAGAAAATTTTTTTAAACGGCCTCCTATCACATGAGCGAGTTTATTCGATAAATGATCCTGTTTGTATGCAAATTAACGAAGGTTTCGATTATTTTGCTGGCTGGCATTCTAAGCTGCAAAATTTATATAGCGATAAATTTGTGCCAGGTAACCCTCGGGAAAGACGTTTCTTGGCATGGCAGACGTGGGATTTATTACGCTTGTCGGTTTTCGGTTTCTTGGAAGCCGTCAAATATTTTACATCAAACTATGACATGTTTATCAGTCCACTGCGAATTAATGGCTCGGCTGTTGAAACTGTGTTTGCCCAAACGCGATATCAAACCAGTGGAAAGTTGACGGGCATAGCTTATGGATCAGCTATTTCTGGATTAAAAGCAAAAAGAGAAACTGATTTCAAACCGAGAAAACATCGTGATGCTGAATATCGCAACGTGACCCTGGATTTGACGAATAATGCAAAAGTAGGAAGCTGGTTTTTTCTTAGCGTTTAGGCTGGTTGAAAAATAGGGCGCAATAAGTTAAGTATTTAATCAGGAATGACATTTTGAAATTGACATCGTTTTTAAACCGTTGGTCGTACTAAAATTAACACTGGTAAACAGTGAAAATATTAATTTCGCTAAAGTAATGGCCCAAGTTTGAAGTGCATGTATGTATGAATGTATGTATGTATGTATGTATGTATGTATGTATGTATGTTGCATGTATGTATGTATGCAGTAGTGCAGTGGCGTAGCCAGGAAAAAATTTCGGAAGAATAGCTTTCCAATTTTTTGAAAGTTTAAAATGCATGTAATGGGGTAGTGTCGCGAAAGCAGTCGAATTTGCGCGACTATAAAACATTTTCAGTGAAAGATAGGTCATTGTTCTTTATGTATTCTAAAAATATGTTTTATGGTAAATATTTGAACAGAATCGCATCGAAAATGAAACGAAGGAGTGCACAAAACCCCTGAATTACCCCTCGTGAAAATGCTCTTAAGGTCTTGACATCGAGTATGTTGTTAAGCTAGAATCAAGAGTACATACTAGCGTCTCACTCTATATAGAAGAAGAGTGAAACACTCTCCAGCCTGCCTGTGTTCTAGCAAAGGCAGATGCGCTGGACGTTTTCAGGCTACATGTTGACATTTTGTGCAACATGTGACTGGCCAATCAGAAACGAGCTTCTATTCTCTGATTGGCCAAACGCCTGTGCACGTGTCCAATCATAAAACGCGATAGGGGTAAAAGGTTAATAACTCATTATTTATTTATAGTCTGCTTGCAAAAACATTAAAAAAATTTGCAAATAGCTTTGGGGATATTTTGACAAACTTTCAGCGAAATTGATTGACAAACTTTTAAGAAATTGAGAAAAGTTTATATCTGAAAAGTTTCTCAATCAATTTCGCTGAAAGTTTACCAAAATATCCCTAAAGATAAGATAATAAGCTTTTAACCCTATCTTAATGGTTATCAACGCATCAGCGATTATATACTAAAGTGTGTTACGCAGAGAATCTACGCGCTGATTGGCCAGTCACATGTTGCACAGAATGTCAACATGTAGCCTGAACACGACCAGCGCATCTGCCTGTGCTAGAACACAGCCAGGCTGGAGAGTGTCTCACTCTTCTTCTATATAGAGTGAGACGCTATTCTGTACTCATGCTAGAATACTGAAAACCGTCAAACGCTTTCCTATTATCAAGAGTACATAATAGTGTCCCACTCTTATAGAAGAGCGAGACCCTCTACTGCTTGCCTGCATTATAGCTCGTCAACTTTTTATCACTTTTTTATTGCTTATCAGTGCATAGCGATCATGTGCTGAAGTGTTTTACGCAGAGTATCCATGCGTTGATTGGCTGCCTACCTGTTTGACAAAACCTCGACAGGTAGGCTGACAACGACGAGCTCATCTGCCAGCGGCAGAACACAGACAGGCAGCAGACTGTCTCATTTTTTCTACAGTCTCACTACTGTGTACCTTTGCTATTATGTATAAAAGCCCTTAATACTTATGTAATATGTATATATTTGCTTAAATACTACGCATTTATATTTCAGAGAAAAATGGTGAAGGAACTAATTCAGCAACGGAAAAAGGCTCGAACCGAATATGACGCTGATACCCAACGGCCTGATTGCAGTGGTAGCACCAGCAATTCTTCGACCCCTGTCCAAGGTTTGGACGATGCTGCTCGACCCGGTTCGAGCTCTCCGGCAGCCACTGCAAGTGGTAAATCGGCGATGAAAAAATCAGTCGAAAGAACCGGCTGCTGCAAAATGTCCAGATCCTTCAAACATCGCGGAAAAACTATTGTTAAAAAGCTGAACGATTTTACTGAAAAGGGCAACTGCGACTACATTTTGATACTGAATCGACGACTCAAATCCCATGGCCGCAAAGAGTATTCAACTATTCTGACCCAATCTAACCTTTCTGGGGAAAATAAATTGCGGCTAATGAAAAAGTGTTTGGAAAAAGGCGATTTGGTACAAGAAGCTTTTCCGGTGAGTTTTGCATTGAAAAATGAATATTTCTTAATATTGCAAAAGCATTTCGATAGAGCTAATGATAATATCCTGGTTTACTATCTGTAGCGTTTTTCCGTAGCATCTTTTGAAAACTCATTAAAAATGCATGCAAAATTACATGAAGAGAGCATCTTTTATTTCTCTTGTTACGACATATGTAAAAGCGTATGACATTTAGGCAGTTAGGCCGGACTCACACTGGAACTTGCACAAGCACAAGCCCAGGTAATCAATTTGAAGCCAGCCAATGTAATGTTTTTTCTGTTCAAAAATTGCGTTTTCGCCATGAATGAAACTTTATGATAAAAATTTCAAATTTTCGAAAATTTCTCAGACTATTTGATGGAAGAAGGAAAATTATACTTTATTATTCCTATATCCAAGCTGACAGCCTGTACGCTAATTGGCTGTGCTTGTGCAAAAAATAAATTTTTTTGACAAGCGTTGTGCTTGCATGTGCCTGTGCTTGTGTAAGTGCCTGTGTAAACGCGGCCTTACTGGTTCATACCATAGTTAATTGGCCATAAAAGCCAGCTACTGCAGTTTGCAGTACATTTTGTGTATATCAACTGCAACGAATCTTCTTTTAGCCTGTGTAAGCAAACTAAACTAACAACAGATCGCTGATCGATATAAATTTATCAAATGTAATTATGTTTTCTAAACGTCATTTATCCGAGTTCATGACTTCATTGCAAACTGTATGCTGTATCAATTTTTCTGAAACTTGAGAGCTGATGCTGAGATTTTAAATTAATAGAAATAACAAATTCTAACTTTTCACTAAACAAGAATTACAGACATACAAAGTTAACTGCTTTTCGGAACACTGCCCCTTTAAGACACCAACAATCACCTGTTACGCCGTCTTACTGTAGTTGAGGTTATACATATATAAACTGGGTGGATCAGGAGATCTTAATATACATATACACCCTAAAAAATTTGTGGGCCCCATGGGAAAATCCTGAAAATCTGAGCAAGTGTATAAAAGGCGATTTCTTCAAAAAAATACAAGGGTATTTTCGGTAAATTGGAGGGGGATGGCCTCCAAATTGGGTCAAAGGCTTTCAAAGTTTTGCACTGCGTTCTATGTATGCATGCTACTTGGGTGGCTTGGTACTTAGCAAATCCAAACACTTTGAGAAAAGTGTTCACAACCACAGATGCCATTCATATTGCCAGAAAAAGTTCTTACTTTAGCTAATATCATACTTAAAAACATTATTCATTTAACTATTTAACTACAGGATCGGGTAGGCCGGCCAATGGCCGAAACAGCCAACCCAGGCTGTTTCGGTCCATCTTGACAGTAAATTAGCATGATTGAACGGTTACTATAACGGAATTTGTTTCAGGAATGTAACAAGACTGGCGCTAGTACCGCTGGTGAAGGGGCCCCGGCACATGCTGCTGAATCTGCACAGAATACTGGCGTAAGTTTTAGGTTTGCATTTGTTTTGCCTGTAAATAAATCGTCTTTTTATGAAAATAAAAATTATGGTTAGTATGATTGCAAAAAACTATTAATGTGTCGGCCCCAGGCCAGCCTGTGGCGTTGGCCATTTTCACCGGCCCTGTCTCAACCCGCGGCCCGCCGCCGGCCACTAGCCGTGTGGTAGCCGGCTGGCCCCGGACTAACCCATGCTGCTGCAATCGGCACGGGCCAGGCCGCTGCCGTGCGGCCCCGGGCCGGGGACGGGCCGCTTGATTGGGCGTGGGCCTGCTGCGAGCAGCAGACCCGGGCAAATCTGTTTGCAGAAAGACTGACGACTTAAAATTGATAATAAATTTTAGAAACATTCAATTAATTGGGCTTACTGTTGAGATGATTTCAAGACAATCTGGGCAACAACAGTGGAAAACAGTTGCAGCAAACTATTTGTAGCTGAATTTTCTTTGCGGGCCGGACCAATAGATAGGCCGGCTCGCTTTTCAGTAAAAGTTTACGCAAAATTATATACGCTAAAATAGCCAAAAATTGTCTGAATAGGCTTAGGCTAATTGCCTTAGCCTAATATATCAAAGTAGTCTTTCGTATTAAGTATCAGCCCTGAGATCGAGGGCTGGCCCGCTGCAACTGTCTGCGGGTCGGTGGCCGGGCCTAGGCCGATCTTTAGGCCGAATAAAGTTACACAAAAGAGGTTAATAATCTAAAAAATTTCAGGGTGACCAAAGTGATTCAAGTCTATCATCTGATCTTTTCATCAACGAAGAAGCTGACCCAATTTCACCTTCTTCACCTGTGGCGGTGTCGTGCCCTGACCCTCGTGCGCTGGCCCAGCCAAGTGTTCCACCTGTTACGGCGGCCCAGAGCCAAAATATCAACGTTCCTCCATCTGGGCCAAATTTCCACTATCCTCCACCTTATGGGTACCCGGCGTACCCGTATCTGAACCCGCCCACGCCCCATCGGGTCTCTGGACCGTACATGCCCCCTCCATATTATGGAACGTTTCCAGTGCCCAGCACCCCTGCCCCGTCTCAGCAGCAAGCCTGTCCCGATAGCCCTCTGGTTTCACTGGGGGATTTGGATCCGGCTCAGCTGGATATGTATCTCCCTGGCCATCAAAAGCCAAAAACAAGTGACCCGAGTCTTGTTAAAAAGCGCAAAAAATAAACATTTTTTCATGCCGTTACCTACAATTATTGTCATAAAGGGTTGAATTGAAAACGGTCTTGCTTACATATCACTGGTTGCTATTAGTATAGAAAACACAATTTTTATTTTTTTGCAATCGCTGGGGGAGCGGGGTCAGGTTTGGAGAGGCTCCACACACCCACGCCTATGTACATATAGTGTTTAATTTAATTGCAAGTGCGCGCGCTAGTTTCGTCAGTTTAGTTTACGGAAGGTAACGGCATTCTGAAAAAATTTCTACCGGTGATTCCGTATTGTATTTGTAATGCATGCTCAGTTACCGTTTTACTGGCTTATCGTTTATTTTTTTTAATTTAGGAGTCGATTAATACGTACAACCGTATGTCCGTTCAGTAGACGAACTATCATCCTACTAACAGTTCTATTAGATCAGTTCGTTTGAAAAGTGTGAATCGACTCTGTATGCATTAAAATTATCATTCATAAATATACTTGATGAGAGGCTTTTTTGCATCCATTAACTTTTTGGATTGGAAACGAAGTATTTTTTAACTGTAATTGTTGCTAAAAGTTGTATTAAGTATTTTTGATACATCTGCATAACGGAAAGGGCTAATAACCGTTTAATGCATTAGGACTACTTCTGCAGAACTCGGTCCGAAGTCATAGAACTTTCATGTGTATTTTGCAGAGCCAAAACGTTTCATTTTTGTATGATCATATAGTCATATATGATTGAATTAACTTGAAATTTAAAGCCTGATTTTCACTTGTAATGTCTGTAAGCTAGTGTGTGCAATATTGTATATATATCGAAGCTTTATTTGCGGATTTTTATTAATTTTAATTGTTTTCTTGTTTTTAATAATTTTAATTGTTTTCTTGTTTAATGTTCATGTTTAATGCTGTTGATTTAGCATTGCCACTGTTTTTTATCAAGATTTTATGGCTTTGTTTGCAATAAACAAGATTTGCAAAGTTGAAATCATCGTTTGTGACAAATAGACACAGTATAGTAGTAGTAGTAGTAGGATTAGCAAGCAGATATTGAATAAATGGCAATACCATAAATGCACATGGGGATATCCACTACTCACCCCACCCAACCGTCAGTCGTGAGTTGAGTTGTCAACCCCTCTCCTCACCGCTTGACTCAACCTATGACGGCCGGAAAGAACCCCAAAAATGAGTCCTAACTCGTAATAAGGCTTAACTTTACAGCTGTGGCCGAAAAAACAATCTGTAAACACCCGCGGAGTCTCCAGTGCATCTGGGGCAACCACAATAGCAACAAAAAACCAATGAAAATGGCGCCGAGAAACGGTTACCTGAACAAAACATGTGTCCATCCTGATTGGCTTGAAATAAAGCCAACATGGCTGCAATTGGCTGAAAAACTGACTTCGGAGCGATTTGATTGGCTGATTTGGCACTAGGGTCCATTTTCAGACCGGGGTCCAAAATGTGGGGGGGGTACCCCCCCCAAGATTTGGACCGGGGTCCAATTTGTGGGGGGGGTACCCCCCCCCAAGATTTGGACCGGGGTCCAATTTGTGGGGGGGGTACCCCCCCCACGTTTTGACCACTAGGGTCTGATTTGTGGGGGGGGTACCCCCCCCACGTTTTGGACCGGGGTCGGGTTTGTGGGGGGGGGGTACCCCTGCCACGTTTTGGACCGGGGTCCAGTTTGTGGGGGTGGTACTATGGTCCAATTCGTGGCCTGTTTTTGGAGTTAATGGTCGCAGGTTGTAATTCCGACCCCTGCCAGGAATTGGCCCAGTGTCATACTCTTCTTATTATGCACTCTTGTCATCACTAGTTTAAACTATTCTCTTTCCTATGCATTTCATTCTATTTATGTTTCTATTCTACTTCTATTACACAAGTGGACACATGGAACATGTGTAGCCATAATTTAGCAAAACATACCAAACTCGTCGACGGTATGAGATCCACTAACAGCAGGAAAAACACAGTAAGGGCGATCAATATGGAAATACAAAGCGTGATTTTCTCTCCACTGTCTGCCGGCAAATAGAAGACCAATACGCTGAGAAATGAGATGGAAATGGATGGAATGACCAAAAAAATGGTGTAAAACAGTGTTTTCCGACGCAACGTGACGTAGTAGGTGATGTCCACGTATTCCTGGGTTACACCAGGGTAGCTAGCCACGTGACGCTCTCCTGTAAAAATATTGTACAACTTTTTAAAATTCGGAGAAACTGAAAACGCCTTACAATTTAGTTTTTGCTAATGGATGAACTTAAGTAATGGGTACATTACACGATACGTAATGTAGGAATTAGTAAAAGCATAGGACAACACGACGTGAAATCAGCAGGTCAGCTAAAATTTAGGAATAGAAACTATTCAGTTTCCACCCATAGTTTTAATATGGGTCTTTAGCCAGTTTTTTGTTTTTTTTTTTTGGCGGTTTTGGTGCTTCGTCTCTTGTTGGTGGGGGGGGTGTTTGGGTTTTTTTTTTTGTTTTTTTTTTTGGCTTTTTTTTTTGGGTTTTTGTTTTTTTTTTCCTTTGTTTTGTTCGTCTTTTTCTCGTCGTTTGGCCCGGCGCTGTTTCTCGGGGTGGTTTTATGTTTTTTCTCTTTTTAGTTGGCTTTTTGCTTTTTTTTTTCTTTTTCTTTTTTTTTGTGTTTGTGTTTTTGTGTTGTGGGGCCCGCCGGCCGTGGTTGTGGTTTGGTTATGGGTTTGTTTCCGTCTGTCTAAAAAAAGTATATATTTTTAGAAAATTCTAGTGGCAAATTAATAGCGATATCGAATTTCTTATCAGAAATGGATTTCAGTCCTGAGGGTTTAGTGTACGTATATGTGTGTGTGTGTCTCTTGTGTCTCTCTCCGGTCTTTAACAAATATGCAAATTAGCTGCTACAGTGGCAGCCCACTGTACTGCACATTCACTTTCTTTTGACTAAGCAGTTATGCGCTTGGCGATACACTAAACCCTCAGGACTGAAATCCATTTCTGATAAGAAATTCGATTTCATGTCCAGTCGGGTTTAGTGTACGTATATGTGGCTTTGACTAAGCATAACTGCAAACGGGAGTATATATAAGAACCCAGTCAAATCAATTTACTAAGCACAATAGGGGACAAACAGACAACAACCCCTTTTAAGTCAGAAAATATAACATTTAAGTGCGTAGGTCAGTTGCAGACATGTCGCCAGAACTATCCATAGTTGCTTGAACGAGCCGTTGGTTTTCCGGTTCAAGGAGGCAATTTTGAAACTGCTGCGCTGGCTGAGGGATTCTGTAACAATTAAAGAATGTATCAGCGTTTGCCCAATTAGCGGCCGTAAGGATTGTGTCAATTGTGATTCCGCGACTAAAAGCGTATGAGCTAGCTACGGCTCGGATGCTGTGGGCATTTGCTGGACCCCGAGGCTGTGACCTGGTTATTATTTCACATACCCAACGACCTATGGTCGATGCCACTACTGGTCTATGAGGCTCCTTGATACTTAGGAATAAGGTACTGCCCTGCTTACGGAAAGTTCTTGTACGTTCCATGTACTGAATCAACCACTTGTACGGGTCCACATTCCCGCCAGTTTGTTTATAAATGCAAATTTCGTTTAAATCTGCCCTTTGACCAGGTCTAGAGCCCTTTGTGGGTCGAACTGTTCTAAATGTAATTTTGTCAGCTTTAACTTCACAAAAGTCTGGTTCGGTGGACAGCTTTGCGAGAGTTTCTGTTCTGGCCGCCGCACATAGCGCTACTAAAAAAGAGGTTTGCTTAGTTAGCTCCGCTAGTTCTAGCTCAGCTACAGGTGTATTTTGGTTTGTTAGCGAGTGCAATACAGCCTGAACTGACCACGAAGGATACGTTTTAAGCTTACGCGGTCGGGTGTTAAAAGCGGCTCTTAGAAACAGTTTAATAACCGATTCTTGGGCTAGACCGTTAGGAAAATTTCCTTTCAGATGGTGGGTCAGAGCAGAAACAGTAACCTGCATAGTGCCGTACTGCACTCCGGTCAGAAATTTGTTATGTAGAAATCTAACAACTTGTGAGCATTTTGGCCTCACGGGACTGATGTTGCACTCTTTACACCAATCCGTCCATTGGGCCCAAATTGCGTCGTATCGTTTCCTAGTCGAAATTCTATGCGCGCCCTCTAAAAATTCAATAAGCTGACCTGAGAAGCCTTGGTCCTCTAGGTTCCTCCGGAAACCAGTCCTGCTACCATCTGCCACGTTGCTTTGCCGGTCGCCTGGTGACCTTTGGGGTGATGTAGCGCGATGTTGCCTAAAAATGGAAAGACAATGTATTCACGCATTAGTGCAAGAGCGTCTGGGTACCATGGCTGTGATGGCCATCGAGGTACGATTAGTATAAGTTTTCCCTTAAAATCCCTGCCTCGACGAACAACTTGGGGTATAAGTGATACCGGCGGAAAAGCATAAATCAAGTTATATTTTTTCCAGTTTTGAGATAAAGCGTTCACGCCGTTTGTTCTTTCTTGTGCGTTCCAAGAAAAGAATTTTGGAACTACCGAGTTTTTTGCGCACGCAAAAAGGTCTATATCTGGGTAACCAAACTTCTTGAACACAAGTTCTCGTGTGTGTAATCTCAAACACCATTCAGCTGACGTAGAAGCCCCATGGCCTCTCGATAGTCGATCTGCATCTACATTCAGTTCTGACGGTATATAAGTAAACGTAGGCTCTGACTCAATGTATAACAATATATTCCAAATCTTAATAGCTAGTTCAGTGAGACTCCAGTTACCGGTTCCACCTTTATTTTTCAAATAGGAGAGCGCTACTTGGTTGTCAATTTGAAACTCAACTCGCTGTGATCTCAAACAACCTTGAACTCTGCTCAGTTGTAAGGCCTTGTACACTGCCAGTAGTTCTTTATGATTAATGTCAAGTCTTATTTCGGAGGACTTCCAGGGCGCAGCGACGGTTATGTCGCCGCAGATTACGCCCCAACCCGTCTGCGATGCATCTGTGGCTATAGTTGTAGTAGGTCTTGTAACAATTAAAGATTTACTACACATGTTAGCTAACAACTTTGTCCACTTACTGATTTCTTTGCGGACCATCGGCGGGAGTGTCGTTGCGTAGTTGAAATTGCTCCTGTGATGGGCCAACTGCTCGATCAACCATCTTTGGATCGTTCTATAATATAAAGGAGCAGTGTCATAAACTAATGTCATGCTAGAGAAAGTGCTCAGCAAGGATGCCACTTGTCTAAGTCTCGGTTTTGTAGTTCGCAGTAGAGCTGATGTTCTTACGCTAGCTTCCTCAATTCGTCTGCGTAGTAGCGACACTGACATTGCCTTACTGTCCCATGTGTAACCTAGATAGTCGATTCGTTGCTTTGGGTTGAACTCTGATTTTGTAACATTAATGGCAAATCCTAAGTGCAGTAGTAGCTCAAGTACAATCTGAGTATGCGACTGACAGGATGTGTACGAGTCTGCTAGTATTAGTAAGTCATCCAAATAAACAAAAGTGCGTATACCCCAGGATCTCAGTAAAGCTATTGGGATCTTCATTAATTTTGTGAATATCCTTGGTGCGGACGACAGTCCGAATGGTAAGGCTGTGTACTTGTATACTTTGCCCATAAATTTGAACCCAAGGAATTTTTGATGGTTTTTAGAGATTGGCACGTGCGGATAGGCATCCTTCAAATCAAGTGAGGTGAACCAGTCTCCTTCGTTTATCAAAAATCGAAGCTGGGCAGGTCGTTCCATTTTAAATTTTCGATATTTAATGAAACGATTTAAATTTCTCAAGTCTGTTATGACACGTCTACCTCCAGATTTTTTCGGTATCACGAACAGAGGTGATGTGAAAGATACACTATTTGTGCTTACCTGCTGTACTGAGCCTAGGCTTATTGCTTTTTTAAGCTCTTCGGCCAAAACTCTAGCATCTGAGTCTGACATGCGTACCTTAATAGAAGTGATCTGCGGGGGTTTGTGCAGAAGTTCCAGTCGATAACCTGAGACTATACTCAACACTAGCGGATCGTTAGTCAGCCGTTTCCACTCAGCCTTAAAGTGTTTGAGGCGACCCCCTATGGGGAAAGGTCCTAGTATCTGGACCTGTGTGTCTGCAACGGTATATATATGGGAGTTAGCTCTTGCCCGAAGCAGTCTACTATGAAAACTCTCCAGGCTGACAAATGAACTATAACCAACCTGTGACATGTCTGCCTTTCTGCTTCTTGGAGGATTTGGGTTAGGGCGATCGGCGGCCAGCATCTGGGCGACCCCGGCCTCGTGAGCGGCCCCACCGACCGCTACGTCCACGACGCCACTGACCTGGTCCCTGGCCATGTGAGCGACCTCGTCCACTGATTCGTCGCTGTCCTGGTCGTTGGCGCTGAAATTAGGGGAATCGTTACAACAGAGAGTATTTAGCTTGAAGTATTTACATGAGTAGCTGATTTGTGGTCTGATTGTTGTATGAACTGAGCTACTGCAGCACTTGAGACGCTTGCTCTGATGAGCATAAGAAAGTCTTACCTGCGACTCTTTTTGATCATCCAAACGCTCGCGGCGTCGCCCCTCACTCTTGACTTGTCTGAGGATAGACGGTGGGAATAAGTCTCCTGGGGGAGCCGAGTTGAGAGCGTCCTTGACCGATATTGTGCGCCGGGTAGTCTTCGACAGGGTACCGAGCGCCGATGTGGCGCGGCGTTTGTCCACTTGCCGACTGGCCGAGGCTAAACACGTGAGGGCCATGTTCATGTCGGCCAGATGTGACTGCATCGGGAAGCGGACCTCATGGTCCCGTCGATGTAGCCTTCGCCCTCGATCAGTTTTGGACTGAGTGGCTTCCACCCGTGACGCTGCAGCTCCGGCATAGGCCGCAATGACCACGGCGGCCGCATGAATGTCCTTCTGGACGGCTTGGAGACGCTTTTCAGTGAAACTTCGTTCGCGTGAAAGCAAGCTCTTGTGCTCCTGATGGAGCTCAGGCACGCGAAAGTACACCTGCTGCTCTGGAGGTAATACAGCTCGGTCGTAAACCTCTGACTCTTCAGGGAGAGTCGACTGTCGCAGTTGCTGCCAGTGTTGTTGTGCCCACTCTGAGACGGCTAAGGCTGGGCGCTTCTTCCGCGCTGAGCCTGGCAGCAGCTTTTCTACAACTGACACGTGTCTTGGCGACGCAGTTGGGGCATCTCTACCGCGCT
The DNA here is from genome assembly GCA_030248245.1 of Trissonchulus sp. WLG1_4. Lineage (NCBI taxonomy): Eukaryota > Metazoa > Nematoda > Enoplea > Enoplida > Ironidae > Trissonchulus > Trissonchulus sp. WLG1_4. Next base: position 43,826 of record JASANF010003538.1, on the reverse strand, counting down.
GTTTGCGACTTTGAGCTGGCTCGCGTTGGCTATGGCCCCTAGCCCGAGAAGGCTCTGGGGAGCGGCTAGGGCGAGAAGATGGACCAGGAGAGTCCCGAACGCGTCCCCTATTGGCTACTGGCGACTGGCTAGGGCGACTACTTGAGCTTCGGGACGAACGAGAAATCGTGGACCGCTTACTGCGTGGGCTTCGCGACCTTTTACGCGATTGGCTAGCAGAAGCTCGACGCTTCAGACGCGGCACAACAGGAGCTCGGGGTGAATGAGCCCGCTCCTGACCAGACTCTATAGCTTGGCCGGACTCAGGTTCTCCATTCGACACCGCCTCTGCGCCCGACTGGGCATGAGCAGGAGAATGCGAAGCGTCGGCAGATTCCGACTCGGAGTCAGAACCTCGAACTTCGCCCGAGCTAGACGAATACACAGAGCGGGGCATAAGAAACGTCAGGTCTACACGACCGAAAGAGAAACAAGTGAATGTGCAGTACAGTGGGCTGCCACTGTAGCAGCTAATTTGCATATTTGTTAAAGACCGGAGAGAGACACACACACATATAGTAGTCCACAAACCGAGCCCGGACAGGGAACGAGCACGAGGCAAAGCACAAATAATTTGGGGTGTGGGTGAGTGTGTAAATATATAAAAAAAAAAATATAATGTTTTTTTTTTTATTTTTTTGTGTTTGTTGGGTGGTGGGGGGGGGAGAAAATAGTTAGAAATGTGTAGTAAAAGTGTAGGATGCTTTTTTTTTTTGGGTTTGCTTTTTTTTTTTGTATGGGCTGATTATGGTTAGAATAGTTTAATTAAATTGATGAATTTCATTTTTCTGAGGGCACTGCTGTTTTTTTATTTTTTTTTTTTTTTGGTTTGGTTTGGGGGGGGCCTAGGCCCAGGTTAACACTTGAGCCCGGTTCTTTCTTGTCCTTAAGTTTATAGGGACAAGGACCTTTCCGCGATTACGCAACTTTGACAAAGTTTCGGCAGCCTACTAGTTTGCATACAAGCTACACTTGACCCCAACGTTTTACGGGCTAAAGTTGGGTTATTTGGTATGTTGTTTTCTTGAGGCTGTTTGAGGACAAAATGGTGCGGGGAGAGATAAGGGCGGGTACGTGGGTGTTTTTGGGCTGTGGGCGGGGGAAGAATCACCTATAATTTTCTTCCGTTTACTTTGCCTTTTTTTTTTTCCCTTTGGGGGGGGGGGAAAAAAAAGGGGGTGTAAGGGGGGGCAAATGGGGGTTTGTTTTTTTGTATTGGGGGGTGTGGTGTGTGGTGGTATTATATTTGTCTGGGGGATGGGTGGTTTTTTTGCCCCCCCGTGTTCCCGGGGTCCCACACTAACTTGTGATCGTACCATTCCTGAAAAAACTACTACATGTTCATTTTCGCCTTGACATTTATTTTGTAAAAAGCTAGTGCAAAAACTTGGTAAGCTGTGTAGCGCACAGATACAGAATTTTTTTGAGTAAACAACAATCAGCATAGCATATTTTTTAATTTGTCCTTATCAGAGTCCTCAAAACTGCGTATCTTACTACAATAAAATCGAAGAGAAATAAACAAAGCAAGAAAGCAAAAACTACAAACTAACTTTGTGTTGACTTTATATCAATATAATGCTCACTGTTTATTAGTTGCCTTAGTTCGTCGCCTAGTCGAAATGCCAGTTGGATCTAAGACGCAGGTTCTTCAAAAGCTTTGTTTACGTTTATATACATACGGCGATATGTTAAGCTGAATAGGACATTGGGACACAACACAATAACCAATGCTTACGTGCGTTAGCCAAACGTTGGTAATCATAACTTGGTCTTTTTCATACTAAAAGTAAATACAAACTGTTTAGTCAACTTAAGAACATTGGCGAAAACACGATCAGTCAATATAGGTATACTGCCTATTATAGACTATTAAGTGCTAAATAGTTGCTCAGCAAAATCAGTTATTTCACAAGAGTTGCGACACGGCAAATAATTTATGCCAAACTTATTCTTCAATAAAAAACTGACGTTGGTCTTTCTTGACCATTGAGCTTTTAATTAACATAATGTTAATACCTTAAGTTTACATGCCAAGTTAAACTTAATTCTCTTCCAAAGTTTCGAACTGTCACGAACAGAAAACTCTATACCGATTGCTACAACCCATCAATTACGCATGCAGTTTTTTCTGTATCCACCATTTATACTTAGTCACAAGACTAGTGCGTCTATGTAGTTTAGACTAGTAAGACTTGATTCACGTTAGTTATTTTATAAGTACCATTTATACTATTGTACTAATGCACTTCGAATTCATACCACATCCAGAAGTTCGGAGAGTTTGATTTTGAATCTGACCACCACAGGACTACTGGAATTTTGCACGGGACGACTCAATTTGTTGTAGTTCAGGAAAAGACGCTCGAACAATCTTTTAGCTGTGGGACTGCATTCAGAGGGTCGAAACACAGCGGCTGCTGAAACCAAAACTTTATGTCAAACTTTACTTTAAATGATTTTTTTTATCTTTTGACGCAAGTTTTTGGGACAGGATAAATTCTGTGAACTGGCAAACTGGCAAACAAAGTTTTTTTACAGACTTAATTTATTGAGAAGCCGGTGAAAAAATAGGTGGGTCTGTCTTTGGTCAGATTAATTTTTGCTGGGTCCAGTTAAGGTGGTAGTTGCGTTTTCTAAGTTTTTGTGATTTCTATGTAAACTTTGAGCCCACAGAACTCAAGTTACAAATAAAGCCTGAGCACGAATTTTTGGCACAGTACTGTACAGGTCAAAATCTCCTTAAACTAACAAAATACAATGTACAACAACAATTAGTCTTGGAAATTATACTGAATAATATTCAGTTAAATTCAAACATAATATATCGATTTAAATTCACCACCGATGAATTTTAACTAGTTAATTAATATTAATAGTTATAACTTGAACTTCACATACCAATAAAATACAGAAGCGCAAGTCGCAATAGCATAACGGAAACCAAGACAAGAAACCAAAACCAAGCATGTATATACTAAATAAAAAAACTATCAAAACGCCAAGCCCAGCTAAAACGACATCAAAATAAGCCGTCTTATTTGAAGTAGGCAAGCGGACTCAGATTAAAAGCTTAGGTGGTCCAAACTGTGGTTAAGGTGCTTCCAGCCCAAATATGGTCTATTAGCCTGGCTAGCGTGATTAATGGGCGGGGATAAAGTGGTCTCACGGAATTAAGCAGAAAAAGATGGGATAGGCAAACAGAGAGAAAAGCATCAGATACGTTTGATAAGAAACTGATTTCTTGAATAATAAGAAATGCACCGGTCATGAATTAGCTATATAGTAATTTGTGATTCACACTGAACGTTCATTAAGACCAAGTTCATTCATACTTGTCTGTCCCAATAGTTTTGTCCTTAAGTGATTTCAAGAAAACTGCCTGACCAAATTAGCCAACTTTTCGCAACATGGGGTGCCCCTTGGGGCATCATGTGGCGTCGTGTGACACCCCATGGGGTGCCCCGTGGGGCACCATGTAGCATCGTGTGACACCCCATGGGGTGCCCCGTGGGGCACCATGTGGCACCTTGTGACACCCCATGGGGTGCCCCAAGGGGCGTCATGTGGTACCGTGCGGTGTCTCCTGGGGAACGTATTCACACGATGGGGCATGAACGCGCGGGAATTTGAATTTGTAGGAGCGTGAACGGTCAATATACTAATTATTTACGAAGGTTTTAGATTGCATTTCGGCATAAGTGATACGTGCCTTGTGCATAAATTACGTGAAAAATAATGTTTTTTCAAATTTTGTTATTTAATGTGATCTAATTCATGAGGTATGTACTCTTATAAGCTGTGATACACTAACCAAATGTTAAAAAATTAACGCAAGTAATTGAGTTTACGCCCTAAAATCGCCCTTCAAACATTTGTATAAATTCACGTGATCATCAACACTGCTTACTAATTGGCTGCCGCATGTGGTGCCACATGTTGTTGGTGTTTAACGAAATGCAGTTGATAAAATGACGTTTATCGTAGAACAAAGAACACCTAGAGACAAGGACAAAGCTTAGGAACAGTGACAAAAGCGTAGGGACAAAGAGACATGCACTAGGACCAGGCTTAACATTAACAAAAAGCTGAGGAAATTGATTATTATTGTTAAAACATGTCAACTGTGCAACAGCCATTAAGAATCAATAAAAAAATATTGTGACTATCACAATCAAAGAAACATAAAACATCAAGAAACAAGAACAGGAACAATCGAAACTAAATTAAATACATAACTACGGTAACTTTTTCTGCCTACTTTGCATCTCGCATGTCATTTAAAAAATTGCTAACCTAACAGAATGTTTTTTCGGCACAATGTGAGCTAAAATATTTCATGAAACGTGTAAGCGTAAATTTTTATGTATATAAATCCGTTAGTTTATGATCCGTAGAAATATTAAATTCAAAACGGTACCTGAAATTTCTTGCTTCTCAGACAAATCTAACTTGATTATGTGCCAATGAAATATCATAATAAATCCAGACAAAAGAAGCATGAATCTCATATTATTCAAAGTCAAAAATTCTATGACGAATGCATTGAAGATTATGAATTCTCACTGATTTCAGTTTAAAGTCCAAGTTTAAAGTTGTTTTTAAATATTCAAGTTTAAAACGATGAAGAGCTGCCAAATTTTTTATTCCATTCCTGGTAGGAGGCCAGACTGAGGGGACAAACGGTGGGGCGCACGTGGGCAAGAGCAGACTGGAAATCAGACCGATTGATTGGACGGACCTGAAGACAACATTTCCTACGAATTTAGAAAAAATGTGCAACTGGAATCTAGGAGCCGTATTCTCAAAATTATCTACAGGTAAAGTTAGGCTAAGGTTAAGGTAAAGTTAATTCTGTAGGTAAATGTGAAGTTAAACAGTTAAGCGTTAAAGTTTAAGACAAGGCTACCGTCGATCATTGAGGTTAGAAATTTGCCGAACATATCTTGAGCTGCAAAACAAGTTTAAAGCATTTTTGTTCCGAATCTCAAAGGTAGCTATCACGTCATTGGCTTTAGTCATTGTCTGAGAATATGGCTTTAGCCCAAATTTACCCATAGGTAATTTTGAGAATACGGCCCCCAGACAAAAGCACATTTTATTCCATTCGTGTAACTCAATTGCAAAACATTTTTGTTAACTCTCAGCAATTTGATAATTGAATTTAGTATGTCACCATAGATGTAGTTGGGGCGGAGCATGGGGGGATCCCCCCAAAATTCGGTCCCAGGGGAGGGAGAGGACTTCCGCCAGGGGTAAAAGAGGGGGAAAGCCGGGGAGGTTGCGGCGTGAGCAAAATTTCGGCCAAAATCTCTTTGGTCAGTATATTTTAGCATTTTAACAATAGTATTTTTGCACTTGAAAAATGGGTATTTTTGATGAAATTTAAGCAATTTTTACCTTTATTTTGGCTAAAAATTGTCAAAATTGTAAATTTTTAACACCAAAAAATTGTTAACGCTGCATCCATCTAGAGAGAGAGGGGTCTAAAATCAGTAGGCTCCGGGGGAGGAGGTCCTACCAAAGGGGGGGAGGGGTGCACAAAATTTTGGTGCTGTTATATGTATGTATGCCTAAGCTACAGTACTTGTTGGGAGTCCAGTGTTTCAAAATCTAGGTGTGCTAGACATCGAATGGGACCGAGGGCAGCTTCTTTACATAAACAAGTCATATCAGCACCAGAATAACCTAAAATAAACACAGAATGTCCAGTGACAACAAAAGCAATAAGAGGGGCTATCTAGGTGAAATAATCTGTCACCTCATCAACATTGTTATTCACGGTACTAGTTGCTTAAGGGGGTAGTGTCGCGAAAGCAGTTTTGCTCACAGGTTGCAAAAAGACAGCTTTTTGCTTTGAAATTGTACGTTCACTGAGATACTAGCAAAATGCTATATGGTGTCAAATAAATCAGGTTTGGCGCGATAGCGCCAAACCTATAATAGGATAAAATCAGCTGAATGCGGCTTTTTAGTATACAAACCGACAAAAAGCGACAGTTAACGTCCACGCCACAGTTTCTAACTTAGTACACTTGTAGTATTTGTAAAAATACATAATTGTCGTAAAAATCAAGTTTATTGGTTGAGTATGAAGAAAGTTATAACTCTTTAAAGTTTTAAAAATACTTCGCGTCTCTTTTTACTTGTTTCAGCCAACTTTTCTCAGCATCTATAGAACCGTTTTTCGTCACCTTGGGTTCAATCGATGCGGATTGTCATGCCATAACTTTTCTCCTATTTTCGCGATAAACGGTTGTGGCTTCGCTGAGAAAACTTAAAAAACTCTCTTTTTTAACTCACCTTGTGAAAACGGTCAAGTTGACCAACTACTCAGTTTTATTGTTAGAAGCAATACAACCTATGGGCATATTACGTGCAATAAATTGCAAATAAGATTTACTTGTTTAGTTGTGAAATCACTTGTTAGTTTTGAAGTTTTAAATTTGATACTATGGTGAACGTAATTTCACTTACTAAGTTTGTTGCTTCATAAACTTTCAAATTGTAACGTCTTCATATACGTAGATACAGTCACATGACGTACATACAACATACGTATATATAGATCGTATAAGCTATAGTTTTTATTGTGTTGTCATTACTAATTTTATTGTTAATTTATTACTTAAAAATCTATTTTTTAAAATCATAGTCAAATTGTACCTCCATCAGAGTTTATAAATCCAAATAAACTGAATAACGCGCACAATCGTGGTAGCGCAACGGTTAAACTTTTTCTCGTCCGCTCACCGAGAATGTGTCGACTCGAGACAAGTCAGTAACTTGATTTAGAGACGAGAAACGTCTGTTTGAGCAAATTAAATTTTTTTCTTTTAGTTAATTTTTTGTACATTGACTGAATATTACCATACCACACATGTGCAGCTGAGGAAATCTGGGGGGAGCTGACCCGGGGGGGGGGGGTTCTGCGCGCATTTTTAGAAACTTTACCCAGTAAAAGTGGGTGCGAGCCGATCTGGGGACCGGACCTTTCTGGGGGGAAATCGAGGTCGGGTTGGGGGGGAGAACATCCCCCTGAATGACCAATCCTTTTGATGACTATATATAATTTTTATTCCATAAAATTGGTTGTACTTAAGGGGGAGGCTACCTGTAAAAGAGAAAATTTTAGCTTCTCCGATTCGCTTCCAATTTGCACACAATGTAGCCACAGGGAAGGCGCATCGCAGACGTAAAGCCCGATTCATACTTGTCCTTAAGAACGCAAGGACAGGGACAAGGACAAATTTCGATCAGCTGCTGTGAAGAATTAACACAAGCGTTTTGGCTAATGTTTTGCATACAATATTGAAGTGATCCCAATTTCATTCATGCAAAAAGTTGGCTAATTTGGCCATGCCAATCACTTAAGGACAAAATGATAGGGACAAGGAAAAGGACGAGTATGAACCGGACTTAACAAACTGGAACCCATGCGTTTGCCAATTTTTCACTAAGGACTTCCAGAGATTCAATTTTACGTGTAAATCAAAGGTGCAAAAAAGGTTTTTTTGTGGTTGCAAAGCGTCCCTTCACTCGAAATTTTTGTTAACACTGACGAAGCTGTTTTTTACATGATTCGATAGCCTAAAGTCATATATCAGCCTCTATGATCCGTTTTTTTAATTTTTGTCTATGGTTTGAACAATGACGCCAAATGTAAAATCACTCAAATTTGGCCGGCCCAAAAAACGGCCATTTTTTCACATTTCGCCCTCAATTTTAGATTTGAAAAGACGTATAGAAAGTCCAGATCATACTATTTCGTGCATTCATGTGGGCTACTACTATGCTTAGTTTCAGCCTGATTGGCTTGAAGTGGTTTGTGCTAGAACTGTCCAAATAAGGGCTACTTTTAGGCTTTTTGGTGTACTTTTGCCTATGTAAATACACTATCACTGACAAACGCACTGAACCAAAAGTGCACCTTCAACTTTAATTGTTCCTATCTGAAGTAAGGTGCCTTGGGGAGTAACATGTGTGAAAATAAGCAAAATTGAAGAACTTTGAATTTCGAGCTGGGTAGCCCCCCCTTAAGGGGTGGGGCTACCTGTAAAAGTGAAAATTTTAGGTTCTCCGATTCGCTTCAAATTTGCACACGATTTGGGATTTGAAAATACATATAAATATTTCGGATCATACGATTTTGCGCTTACATTCTAGGTATGCCAAGTTTCAGCCCGATTGGTTTGATGTGGTTTGTGCTAAAACTGTCCAACTAAGGACTACTTTTACTCTTTCTTTGCACTCTTTCGCCTATGTAAATACACTGACAAACGCACTGAACCAAAAGTGCACCTTCAAGCTTAATTGTTCTAACCTGAAGTTGGGGTGCTTTGGGGGAGTAACAGATGTGAAAATAAGCAAAATTGGAGAACTTTGATTTTTGACCTGGGTAGCCCCTTGCCTTAAGCCGAAAAAGGATGAAAACTAGATAAGAAAAATGCCCTACGGGAGGCTGATAGCATAATAGGCTGATGAGCGTTCGAAGCTGAAGCCAAAAATTGACCTGCTAAAAGTGTGGAAACTAGAGTATGTTTACTGAGCCCTATGTTTACTGGGCGCTTGCTGCGCCCTATTATTGCGGGCACCGTCGGCTCTACCATCAGCCTTATATTAGAATATAAGTAAATATAAACTCATAGCAACATGACAACAACAAACGTAGCAACATTTATGAATGGTAGCATTTTCATGTATAATAAATACCATTCAATATTTGATGATCATACTACCAACTGCACCAGCCATAACAGCTGTAGTAATGGGATATAAATTGATCATGTGGTTGTAAGTATGTATAAGATAAATATAGTGGTGCGGGGAAAAAAACCCTACGCGTTTTGCGGGGAAAAAAAACCCTAGTGCTTCCTGGCCGAACCTCACGACATAGGACCTTTTTGAGTATGCAGGTGGAAAGCGCATCCCAAACTGTCTTACCACACCAATTTCTGTGCAGTTTTGAGGCCTGTAGCGTTTTTTATAAAATTTCAAAATTTTGCATGTTGAAAAATTCCAAAGTGACAAAATTTTCCAAATTTTTGACTTGTCATAATTTTTCACAAAAACACTTTTGACCAACGCCGTTTGCATTTTTCAAGAGAGTTTCCTTTCCTCTATACTTCTGAAGCTCGAAAACCGTGAAAAACGCTGTGGTTGACCAGTGACTGGTCAAAGTTTGTGCGGGAAAAAAACCCTATTGCGGGGAAAAAAAACCTATTTTGTTTGGCGGCATTTTTTTGCTAAACTCACCCATTGTTGCTACTAAAGTTAGTTCATCTGGGCTAACAACATGCGTAGAGTTCATTAAAACCGTTTATTCGGCCGCAAAACGTCGTTTTTTGTCATTTTGGGCCATACCCCGACACCCCTTACGAAACCTGTTTTGATGATGTTTCACCAAAATTTGGCATTTTTTGCAATATTTAGGTTTTAGCTGCTGCGTACCAATTAAATCCAAGAATGATAGACGCGGGCGGTGTTTGTCCGCTGTTTCTCACGTAATAAGCGCAAAAATCTGTTTTTAATGCTTTTAAATACGGAAAAAATGCCTATTTGGGCAGAAGTCATTTCTGCCAAAACGGGTCGATTTTTGAAGAATCATTGTGAGTCACATGGATGTCGCAGAAACGGTTTTTTTAGTCCATACTGCAGCCTAAGAGTTGTAGAACACGATGAAATTGTGTTTATATTCCCTGCTAATAGAACAACCAGAAAAAGTGATAGGGTTTTTTTTCCCCGCATTAGGGTTTTTTTTCCCGCATAGGGTTTTTTTCCCGGAGGTTTCGAGACTCATTACTCAGAAACGTGAGTGGTTACAATCCATTTTATTAGTGCAACAGTTAGGCGAAAGATGGCCGTTATAACAGCCACGAGCATTAATGGATCCGATTTATGTGGAGCACAGGACGACCCGAAAAGTTGAAAATAGGGTTTTTTTCCCGCACCACTATAAACTCTCGAGTATGGGTTCTTTGTAAATAAATTTCTCAATAACTATCCTCATCCTGGCTAATGTGTGTAGTGTACATGCGGTTGCGAGTGTTTTCATACTTTCCTTGGAAGGCATGTTCACCCCAGTCTGGACAGGTGCGTCAGCCCCCCTCCATAATGTTTAGAAAGTGGCACGCGAGGCAAGCATCGGTGACTCAATAAGCAATAAGGTCACGATGCAAAAAGTCAATGCGTCGCGCTCCAAAATAATTTACTACCTGTCCACGTATGCTAACGCATAATGCTTAAAGTATAAAAGTACAGTATAAACCAACTCAGTTTTTTATAAAAGTACAATACGAAGCAACTCGGTTTTTTTAGAGTTACACGTGAGATTAGTAGTCTTACGTAAGATTATATTGGTTAGTGTATTGGTCGATTGTATTCGATCCTTGGTCATTTGAAGCATATACCAGGCATAACACTGCAGGTAGATGCAGTTACCGTTTTATGCACGTTTAATTTAAAATTTACGGTAGTCTCCTTCAAAGGGTTTTATCTTTTGGCAGAATAAAAGCGGGCAGTATTGGGTCCGTGTATTCTAGCGTTTCTAGGAACCTAGTGACTTTGTGCACCTTTACTCTGCAACAAAACCGTGGTGCCCGCAATAATAGGGCGCAGCAAGCGGCCTATTGCTCAGTAAACATACTCTAGTTTCCACACTTTTAGCAGGTCAATTTTTGGCTTCAGCTTCGAACGCTCATCAGCCTATTATGCTATCAGCCTCCCGTAGGGCATTTTTCTTATCTAGTACTACCAGACACTAGACTACCAATATCTACCAATATTTTGAACCACTATTTGTAAGAATCACTATTTGTAAGCCAGACATCACACAATAGGGACATAAAAGTTCAAAAAATCAAGCCAGATATCAGATTGGCCAGCTTGTGAAGTACATGTAATGTTTTGACGCACAAATTTTTGTCACAAATAAGAAAAATAAAAAAAATAAAGGTTCGTTTTTCGTTAGATTTCAAAATAAGCTTCTAGATCTTTTACAATTTACCATTATTGCTGTGAGTACTTCAAAGTTTACGCACAGTTTCACAGTTCAAACAGGTATTACTCCGCAACCACTCCAGCAATTTGCACTAAATTTTGTGTGCATAAACTAGAGCATATATGCTTTTAGTCTGTGAAAACAATCTAAACAAAAAGTTTTAAAATTGTGACGAAATTAACGAGTGTGAATAGGTTTTCAAAACGTCATTTTTCCGACTTTGCGACTTCACTGCTAACTGTATTCTGCATCAATTTTGCTGACTCTTAGCTAAATTATTTGCCTTGAAACATACTTTTAGAATATATATATAAAGAGCAATGACCTATCTTTCGCTGAAAAAGTTTTATAGTCGCGCAAAATCGACTGCTTTCGCGACACTACCCCCTTAAAGCCACACTTTTGGTTTCGTACATAATAATTGTCATTGCGATTACAGAAAACAATAGTAAACTTTTCACTTCCAGCTTCTAACGTTCCCACCCATGTTCGTATTAAGCTTGGTATGAGGGTAACCCTAAGACAATGGCTGGTCTGATGAAAGTTGATCGGTCAAAACTATTCTAGGTAGACCCACTAACGAGACACAACTTTACGGCAAAAGCTATACAAGCATATAAGTAGTACCAACACCAAGAGTACATAATAAGTCCCTATTCTGTACTCTTGGTAGTACACTATAACATAATACGTAGCTTGCTGAGGTCGGCTGAACATCGCGTCAGCTATATGCCTATTGCCTGTGCAATGCCCCTAGAAAAGCTTCACTGGATACAACCCTAAGCGCCGCTGACGCCAGTGCTTTACATGGAAGACGGATGGTGTAAAACTGTCTTAGCTAACAGCAGGAAACCCAAATCCCTACCATCCGTTTGCTCGGCAATCTGTTGCATTTCCTCCGGCGTCAGAGAGTGATCAGTCTCCGCCAGCAGTCTGCTGATGATGCTCAATCGGGCCTCTCTATCCGGCAACGGCACATACAGGCGTTTCACAAACCGCCGACGAGCGGCTTCATCGATTTCTTCTGGTCTAAAAATTATTGTAACAAGTAGAATTAAGCAAATGTAAATTAAGTAAACTAGTTTTACTCTTGATGGCTGAATTTGTTCTTTTCGTAATGAAATCACATGTTTTGTTTTCTCTCCGTGTTCAACTTTTTTTGGTAAAACTTAATTTCACTTTGTGGGTCCGTCACTTAATCTTGTCCGTGGGTTGATAACTGTCACGTCGTGAAAAACATTGAAACTGCACTTTAACGTATACTTTATAAAACAAGAGTACATGATACGAAGAGTATGACACTATTATGTCTTGGGGCTTGCGTCTAATTCGGAGCGCACAATAGCCCTTCTGTGTACGGTTTTGAGGGGGGGGGTACCCCCCTTTCGGTTGAAGACGTAGTGCTCAATGAGGGGGGTACTACCCTCATTTCAAGACCCCGCACTCAACTGAGGGGGTTAGTCCCCTACAGCTCAAGAATTACAAAAGTCAGCTGCATTGCCCCTATGCAGTTTCTCTAATGTTTTGAACTGAGGGGGGGTACCCTCCCGCTCAAAATCGTAGAAAAAAGGGCCTATTTTGCGCTCGGCATTGGACGCAGCCCAGAAGTCATAATAGGAAGAGCGTCATACTCGTCCTATTATGCAATGTTGATAAAATGGAATCTTTTAAGCAATCATAACCTTTTCTTTCAGACATCCAAAAGCAAGTACTTTCAAGTAAACAAACAATTTCACACCTGTTCGTTGCACCCATCACCAGTACTCGTTCGTCAGGGGTTGCAGAAACCCCGTCCTGCAAAAACAACATTAACTGCTGAAAGTAGACTTTATCAGTAGCATACATGTAGTTGGGGGGGGGGATGGGGGGGAAGACCCCCCCCAAAATTCGGTCCCGGGGGAGGGAGGGGGGGTCCCGCCAGGGGAGAAAGAGGGGGGAGGGTCCCGGCGGGAGTGAAATTTTGGCCAAAACTAGAAAAATTAGCATTTTTTCGTAAAATTTAAGCGATTTTTACCAAAATTTCCGCCAAAAATTGTCAAAATCGGTGTTTTTGGTCAAAAAAAGTAAAAATTGCGTCATTTTGGGGAGGGAGGGGGGTCAAAAATGAGTTGACGCAGGGGAGGGGGGGTCCCACCAAGGAGGGGAGGGGTACCCAAAATTTTGGTGCTGTTACATGTATGATCAGTAGTACACATTTTCTATTCCTAACTAATTCCTAATCCTAACTAAAAACCTATGATGTAAAATTGAGCTTTTAGTAAAATTAATATGTGCAATGTGTGGATTCTTACCTTTGCTGCATCAGTTGAAATAGAAAACGAGACCAGAATTTTACACAAAAAAACACTATTACAGTGGCAGACCACGACATGAACTACTTTAATATAAAAACAATACAACTTACTATCCCAAAAAAAAGAAAAAAAACACGCGCTAGTATTAATGAGTCACAGTGTTTCAAATGTGGCAAAGTAGTGTGAAGTAAGCTAGGCCGTTAGAGTACTTAAAAGGAATTACGACAGATCATCATCGAATAACCCAGTAACCAATGGTCAACGCTGGAGTCAGAGAAATTCAAAGACAGGTCGTTCGAACCCTCGTGAGTCATTCTTATGTTGATGCTGTTGTCTATCAGTAAAAATCCCGTCCCTTTTTTGACAGTAGTAGACAACAAGACAAGTGTTGAAACGAAAACCCCATTTTCGAAAGAAAGAAACAAATGAAGGCGCCAGGAATCGAACCCTGGCCGTTCGTGTCGAAGTCGAGAATGCTAACCACTACACCACAGCTCCCACAGGAATTATTCTCATTTTACAACCTAAGTTATCTCACCAGCTGCACCAGAAATTCAGTGACAATGCGCTTCTGAGCATCGTTGTCCGACTGCCCGCGTTGGCTGAGCAGCGAGTCCACCTCGTCCACAAACACAACACACGGCTGGTGCACTCGCGCTACTGCAAAGATGGCACGCACCATCTTTTCCCCTTCACCCATCTGCAAAATAGTTAGAAGAATATCAAAATACTCTTCCATTGAAAGTCATTCGTATTGAATTGGTGCTGAATTGTCTATACTTTTCTTCGAAACATAAAACGCACTGAACTAAAAGTGCACCTTCAAAAGTGCGGAAAAACTGAAGCACTTTGACTTTTGACCTGGGTAGCCCCCCCCCCTTATGCACAGAAGAGTTTTCCAATATTAAGCAATTCAATTTAGAGTTCAACATTCAAAACATACAGAATCTAAATGAGCATAACGAATTACGCTTTTGAGGCTGACAAGGCACTAACCCATTTCGAGACAATGGATGCAGCTGTGATGTTCAGGAAAGTGGCCTTTGACTGACACGCCAAACATTTGCCTGAAACAAAAAAGGACAGAATTATGAAGTTTGACTTTCGAAGTGAAAAATACATATTCAAAACACTACCAACAGAATCAACAAACTGTACCTAACAACACTGTTTGAGTCAATATTCGATACTCAAAATTTACGCCACCAACCGGATTGCCTATTAAAAATTTTAACGCCTATTCGATCCATATCACTAATGAGTAATGACTATAAATATTAGCATACAAATAAGCATAAAAAACCATAACAATATTATACATAGTACTTATTATCCTGTAGCATTTTGTTTTGAAAATCGACACAAATGCATTTTTGTCAGCACTATCGCTAATTGTTTCTAAATACTGATACACTAGCTTAACAAAAAATGTCTGTTCTGTGGTTGATGTGATAGTGATTTGTTTATTTTTTTCGAAACACACACTTTAAATGCACTATCAATAACTAAACTTTCACGGTTAATTATGGTTCCGCCAACCAATTTGAGAAAATAATACCACCCATAAGGTGTCTGTATCTACTGACGTCCATTTTTTTCAAATAGTCGGGTGAACAGACGTGTTTATTGGATAATGCTGGCAGGTTTGTACCGATAAGTGTTTTTCCAGTACCCGGAGGCCCGAACAGCAGCACACCCTTGGACGGAGCACGCAAACCACTAAATATATCTCTAAAACACAAAAAATAAAGAAAAAATAAAATATAAAAATATACATAAATTATAAAAAATTAGCAAAAAATATCAATGCTCCACAAGAACAGTATCCCTATCCCAATTAATAGACCGTTGAGAAATATGTCCTGTTGACGATGCCTACACAATCGCTTCATTAAAAAAACCTTATGTAGAGTGGACAATTAAACAAATTATGAACCAAATTTTGGAGATAGTCTTTATTCGTAGACCTACTTTCTTTCTGCATGATAATTTAATGCTCTCGGTAAAAAAACTTACGGTCGCAGCATAGGCCAAACGACGATTTCCTTCAAAGTTTTCTTGACGTACTCAAGCCCACAAATATCAGCCCAGTCCACAGAAACTTGACTCACAAGCACCTGTCACCAAAAATAATTAACGGTGCAAATTTCATCATACATCACAACAGTCAGCAACACAGTTCTGTGAAATGTAAAAACCGGGGATAGTTCACTTTTCCCGTGTTTTGAGGACAAGTATATATTGAACCGGAACCGGGCGCTAGCCGTCAAAATCACAAGTCATTAATAAAATGTAGGTGGTGTCGTTTGCAAATTTTTCACAAAAATGAGTTGGTCTTCAAACTTGAAGCCCCATGATGACAAAATACATGGTTATTGAGTTACTGACATTTTTACCTCGTTCAAAACGTATTTCACCAAGGAACTGTCAATATTTTTCAGTCGGTCATCCAACATTGTTGCTGTGGCGGTATCAACGTTCAAGTCATTGACTTTTTTGCTGAAAACAGAAACACGCTTACCTTTAGTATAAATTCTATTGACAATCAATCGTCGAGTTCAAATAGCTTTAGTCAATTTAGACTTTTAGAGTGTCATTTCCAACCGTCAACAAAAAACTTTTCTGCGCGTCAAAAAGCACTCTACGCATCAGCGTGCACTGTCCATTATCAGAGCTAAGGGGAATATTACCGTCTTACTAGAAATAATCACAGTCTCCTACTTTGAGACTTGCTCTACAAATTAAAGGGACTCCACCAGACCCCCGTATTGCTTTTGTCTTCTAAATTCAATAAAATGTCAGTACAAATCTCTTCGCCAGACTGTCATCGTCTTTTCTGTTCAAGTAGCTCTGCTCGTTGGCAAATTCAAAACCATCGGTAAAAAGATAATTACTGAATTGGAGGACACAAAGGCCTAAAAACGTCAAGAAATTAAACGAGTACATGAATCGACTAAACGTAAACAAGAAATACGAGCCATTGTTTGTACACTACTAAGTTTTTCCTATCTATAGTTTGCAAATATACGTGCGTACGTGTCTAAACCTCTATCAATCCTATCGCAACCTTCGCATTTCAGAGTTCATATTACGTACGCAATCGTACCTCTCTTCGCCTCCCTCCGTTGATTCGTTTCGGACAGGGGGCCTGAATTGACTTCGGATTCCTCTGGGACCCAGAGCCTTGCTAGACTGGCCATAGGTATCACTGGCAACCGACTGGCTTGGGTTCACTTCACTGCTCCCAGAAACGGCCGCTGCTGCCCGTAGCTACAAAAAGAATAATCGAGGTCAAAGGTCAAAAATGCAAAAAAACTAGGCGAAAAACGCAAGCTGGTGTTGAGTTTTTAGTAGTTTCTTATCTTACAATATGGCGCAGCACGAATTTTACTGATTTAATTGTGATGTGAAAACAAAAAAGATAACCACTATGGGCGCCGGGCGGATAAAAAGAGTAGACTTCGTCTTAGTTGGACTAAACGAACACAAATTGCATAGATGTTGCTAAAATGCCCTTACCATACCTCCAAATTACATTTGCACTAGGGATGGAAGTCTCGGTTTTTTCCGAGACCAAAACCGAAACTGAGACCAAATTCCGAAACCGCAAAAACAGAGACTTTGGGTCATTTTTTGCCATTTTTTACCTATTGATTTGATGACTTTGTACAATTTTTTAGGTAAAATCATACATGTATATAACAGCACAAAAACTTCGGATGCCTCCCCCCCTTGGTGGGACCACCCTCCCTTATGTCAAGTTATTTTTGACCCGCCCCCTCCCAAAAAATGACTTTGAAAATGAAAAATGAAAAAGTTTTTTAGGGGGGTCTTCCCCCCCGCCAACCATATGTATGGATAAAATTACAAGACCGTGGTCAGGCATCTTATGTACATATACCTAACTCACAGCTACATCACGACAAGTTTGGGTGCATTCCCGGTTCCTTCCCCCTTTCGTGTGGGACCCTGTCTTCTTGAACATTGTGAAGCTTTGATCTCTGTTCCAAAACAGACGCAATTTGACCTTGTTCTTTCCAGAAAATAGCACTTTTGATACGATCTGGTTCGAATTTAGTTAAAAAGTTGACCAGCTAAACACTAATACTAACGGATAAAATATAATAACAATCAAACAGACATACTTGAAAGATAGTATGACGTAAGAAACCTATTCACAATCATACATTATTTGAAGGATCTGTGTTTACTGATAAAATAAACAACTATTGTGAAGTTGTTTTAGGAAGAAATTGACTAAATCTCACTGTTTAGGGTGAAATTTGGGTGAAATGGAGACGTCCGAAAAAAATTCCCTGCCATAAATAAAAACCAAAGGAGGGACCAGAGTAAAATTTTTCAGATTTGAAAAGCCGAGACCGGGTACGAACCGAGACTTTTGGACTCCGAGACCGAGACTGATAGTCTCGGGTTTAGTTTTGACCGAGACCGAGACTTCCATCCAATTTGCACACAAAGCATTATATAGTTGACTAAATGGTTTTAGCTACAAATATTAAAATATTAACACATAAACAGGAACAAGTTATACATGGACTAGACATTGTCTAGCTTAAAGTTACAGATAGGGATGGTATAGGCCAATGTATGAGCAAAGCATTCATCTTAAAATGTTAAATACATATACAATATCAAATAAATATAAAAATATCAATACCAATTGCTCCCGGGCTGTTAAAAATGCATCTGAATCTTCGGGTACTTGTCGCTTCTTAGACTGATTGGCAAACTTTTTGTGGCGACTATCATACTGAGATTTAGATGTATTCAGTTCGATTCTGGAAGCTTTACCAACTGAAAACACAACAAAAAATACGAAAAATACAAAAGTATATATTTAATCTTGTGTAAAATTTATGCTGGCCACTCATTCATTCAAATCATCATTCATAACACATACCACAAATTATTGTATGCGAGGTCCGCATACCGGCATTTTTTACCCGGGGGGGGGGCGCCCTCCCCACTTTTCGGTGCCCCCCCCACTTTTCGTCGCCTTCCCACTTTTTTGTACCTCCCCCCCACTTTAGCTATTCCCTTAAAATGTGTGGAACATTGGTAATTCCATTTTTCACGCACTGCGACCTGAACCATGGGTCATATGGACCGCAAATTCGCGTTCCGGAAGATGTTCAGGTTTGGAATTTCCCCGACGACCTTGGTAAGTCAGCAGGCTTGACTTACTTGGAGGAAACCACTGCGTCGGTTTATTTTTTTTGCAACTGCTTCTGCACCAAGCCTCACATGCTGTGTCACTACTATAGCAATTATAGCTTAACTAAATGACTACTAAATTAAACTCTTAAGTTTGTTTTTTGCAATCAAATTTAAAATTTCTAGCTTATTAAATTAGAAACTTCAAAATCGCTGAAAAAACTATATGAAACTGATTTTGTTCATGACATTTCGAAGACGACTTACTGACAGTGTTTAAACCATTCTTCATTTAAAAAGTCACTTTCAGAAAGTATTTTCTTGGCTACGTATATAACGCCAACGCTACGTACATTAAGCCGAGGGTAAAATAGTACATACAGACGTGTATAATACTAATCAATATTGTGCAGTGTATTTTTCTTGATTAGATTAGTGCCCCCCACTTTCGTTTCGTACGCCTCCACAACTTTTGAAGCCCAAAAAAATACCAGTGAAAATGCTATATATAATTTGCGGCAAATGAATCATTTATTATTCCTTAAGGTTTATGTCGTGAAATTTTCAGGCGTGAAGCGGATAAGTATTGATGCAAAGATTTAGCATTTGAATCTACGGTGCTACGCATTTCAATCCTCGCCTATCAATCAAAGAAAACATTCATGTCAAGGTCAATATGCAATTCGTACATTTAATTATAATATCATGTAAACTGAATTCTAACATTTAATTTTTTTCGCATGGCAATTTTTCAGCCAAGATACAGTTGTTATTTACGTGGACGTGACTGTCTGGGTTGATGCCTACTGTCTGTCTTTCAAAACAGTTTAGAGACCTAGAATCTAGTGAATGTAAAATTAGACAGCAATCAATTAGGTAAATCAGAATGTAAAATTAGGATAAGTTTTTGTTGTGGATTTAGCAATCAGCTTATATAACATTTCGACAATCTAGTAATCATATTGTTCACGGCGTTTCCTAATTGTTTGTGTACAAAGCTGGTCAACTAGATTAGATTAACTGAATTAACTAAACACCGTATATATGTATCGTGGTGATTCTTCAAATTCTAAAACAACAGCCAAGATTGACATTGCTACTTGGTTCAAACAAATTATTTTTTAGTATGCAACTGCACAGCTCCAGCCTAAAAGCATGATACAAAACAAAGATCGGTAGATTTGTGGATGCACCATCAGAGAAATGTATAAATAAGTCACCAAAAAGCAAAAATTAATTCCTAATATTCGAACATTATTGCAGTCAGATTTAGCAATACTTTACTTTCAAATAAAGATCGAAACAAGGAAAACACAAAAATGTCCATTTGAACAAAAACAAACAGCAAACAAATTTACTCCGCAGAAAATACAGTGAATCCACATCCACAGAAGCAGGGGGGGGGGGGGGGGGGGGTTTTTTTGTTAGTGGATTTGTGGGGGCTGGGGAGTGTGGCGGGCGGTGCTGGGGGCCCCGGTAAGTGGTGCGCGCCCGCCCCCCGGGTATAATGCTTTTTGGTGGGTGTTATGATTGTTGGTGTGATGTGTTTGGGTGGCTGGTTTGAATGTTTGAGTGGATTGCATATATTTTTCTACTTTTTTATTTTTTGTTTTTTTTGTTTTGTTTTTTTTTTTTTGTGTTTAGTGGGTAGAGCTGACTGCATTATCTTCTACTTTGATAGTTGAGAATGATGTTTGCTGATAAGTAGTTGGAGAGTAGTTTACCGAAGCTTAGGTGCCCTTTGATTTGTATGGGTGTAATTGGTTGTGTTGTTTTTGTTTTTTTTTTTTTTTGTTTTTTTTTTTTAACTTTTTAGGTGGATTGTTTTCTTATTAGTTTTGCTATATACCCTTATATGTGTATTTTTGATCTAGACTGTGTAGTCTATGTGTTACGTGTTCCTTTTTCTTTTTTATTTTTTTATTTTTTGTTGTTTGTAGCTTTTACTATTTTGTATAATGTTTTGTGTTTTGTGTGGATGTTGGTTTGGGTTTGGTTTGACTCTTAAACCCGGGCTTTTAGTTTTGGTTTTCGGGTTCCAAAGTTTTGGTTGTACCCGGTTTCTGCTTTTTAAATTTCTAAAATTTTACTCTGGTCTGGGGTGTTTTGTGGTGGTTGGGTTGGGTTGTTGTGTGTTTTGTGGTTGGTGTGGTTTGGGGGGGGGGGTTGGGGGGGGGGGGGGGTGGGGCGGGGGGGGGTTGTTGGTTGGGGGGTGTTTTTTTTTTTTTTTTGGTTGTGGTGGTGTTGGGGGTTTTTTTTTTTTTTTGTTTTTTGTTTTTTTTGTGTTTTTTTGTGTGGCCTCCTTTGGTTTTTATTTATGGCAGGGGAATTTTTTTCTGGACGTCTCCATTTCACCCAAATTTCACCCTAAACAGTGAGATTTAGTCAATTTCTTCCTAAAACAACTTCACAATAGTTGTTTATTTTATCAGTAAACTACTACAGATCCTTCAAGAGTAATGTATGATTGTGAATAGGTTTCTTACGTCATACTATCTTTCAAGTATGTTCTGTTTGATTGTTATTATATTTTATCCGTTAGTATTAGTGTTTAGCTGGTCAACTTTTTAACTAAATTCGAACCAGATCGTATCAAAAGTGCTATTTTCTGGAAAGAACAAGGTCAAATTGCGTCTGTTTTGGAACAGAGATCAAAGCTTCACAATGTTCAAGAAGACAGGGTCCCACACGAAAGGGGGAAGGAACCGGGAATGCACCCAAACTTGTCGTGATGTAGCTGTGAGTTAGGTATATGTACATAAGATGCCTGACCACGGTCTTGTAATTTTATCCATACATATGGTTGGCTGGGGGTAATACCCCCTTAAAAAATTTTTTAATTTTTATTTTTCAATGTCTTTTTTTGGGTGGGGGGGGGTCAAAAATAACTTGACATAAGGGAGGGTGGTCCCACCAAGGGGGGGAGGCATCCGAAGTTTTTGTGCTGTTATATACATGTATGATTTTACCTAAAAAATTGTACAAAGTCATCAAATCAATAGGTAAAAAATGGCAAAAAATGACCCAAAGTCTCTGTTTTTGCGGTTTCGGAATTTGGTCTCAGTTTCGGTTTTGGTCTCGGAAAAAACCGAGACTCCATCCCTAGTGCAAATGTAATTTGGAGGTATGGTAAGGGCATTTTAGCAACATCTATGCAATTTGTGTTCGTTTAGTCCAACTAAGACGAAGTCTACTCTTTTTATCCGCCCGGCGCCCATAGTGGTTATCTTTTTTGTTTTCACATCACAATTAAATCAGTAAAATTCGTGCTGCGCCATATTGTAAGATAAGAAACTACTAAAAACTCAACACCAGCTTGCGTTTTTCGCCTAGTTTTTTTGCATTTTTGACCTTTGACCTCGATTATTCTTTTTGTAGCTACGGGCAGCAGCGGCCGTTTCTGGGAGCAGTGAAGTGAACCCAAGCCAGTCGGTTGCCAGTGATACCTATGGCCAGTCTAGCAAGGCTCTGGGTCCCAGAGGAATCCGAAGTCAATTCAGGCCCCCTGTCCGAAACGAATCGACGGAGGGAGGCGAAGAGAGGTACGATTGCGTACGTAATATGAACTCTGAAATGCGAAGATTGCGATAGGATTGATAGAGGTTTAGACACGTACGCACGTATATTTGCAAACTATAGATAGGAAAAACTTCTTAGTAGTGTACAAACAATGGCTCGTATTTCTTGTTTACGTTTAGTCGATTCATGTACTCGTTTAATTTCTTGACGTTTTTAGGCCTTTGTGTCCTCCAATTCAGTAATTATCTTTTTACCAATGGTTTTGAATTTGCCAACGAGCAGAGCTACTTGAACAGAAAAGACGATGACAGTCTGGCGAAGAGATTTGTACTGACATTTTATTGAATTTAGAAGACAAAAGCAATACGGGGGTCTGGTGGAGTCCCTTTAATTTGTAGAGCAAGTCTCAAAGTAGGAGACTGTGATTATTTCTAGTAAGACGGTAATATCCTCCTTAGCTCTGATAATGGACAGTGCACGCTGATGCGTAGAGTGCTTTTTGACGCGCAGAAAAGTTTTTTGTTGACGGTTGGAAATGACACTCTAAAAGTCTAAATTGACTAAAGCTATTTGAACTCGACGATTGATTGTCAATAGAATTTATACTAAAGTTAAGCGTGTTTCTGTTTTCAGCAAAAAAGTCAATGACTTGAACGTTGATACCGCCACAGCAACAATGTTGGATGACCGACTGAAAAATATTGACAGTTCCTTGGTGAAATACGTTTTGAACGAGGTAAAAATGCCAGTAACTCAATAACCATGTATTTTGTCATTATGGGGCTTCAAGTTTGAAGACCAACTCATTTTTGTGAAAAATTTGCAAACGACACCACCTACATTTTATTAATGACTTGTGATTTTGACGGCTAGCGCCCGGTTCCGGTTCAATATATACTTGTCCTCAAAACACGGGAAAAGTGAACTATCCCCGGTTTTTACATTTCACAGAACTGTGTTGCTGACTGTTGTGATGTATGATGAAATTTGCACCGTTAATTATTTTTGGTGACAGGTGCTTGTGAGTCAAGTTTCTGTGGACTGGGCTGATATTTGTGGGCTTGAGTACGTCAAGAAAACTTTGAAGGAAATCGTCGTTTGGCCTATGCTGCGACCGTAAGTTTTTTTACCGAGAGCATTAAATTATCATGCAGAAAGAAAGTAGGTCTACGAATAAAGACTATCTCCAAAATTTGGTTCGTAATTTGTTTAATTGTCCACTCTACATAAGGTTTTTTTAATGAAGCGATTGTGTAGGCATCGTCAACAGGACATATTTCTCAACGGTCTATTCATTGGGATAGGGATACTGTTCTTGTGGAGCATTGATATTTTTTGCTAATTTTTTATAATTTATGTATATTTTTATATTTTATTTTTTCTTTATTTTTTGTGTTTTAGAGATATATTTAGTGGTTTGCGTGCTCCGTCCAAGGGTGTGCTGCTGTTCGGGCCTCCGGGTACTGGAAAAACACTTATCGGTACAAACCTGCCAGCATTATCCAATAAACACGTCTGTTCACCTGACTATTTGAAAAAAATGGACGTCAGTAGATACAGACACCTTATGGGTGGTATTATTTTCTCAAATTGGTTGGCGGAACCATAATTAACCGTGAAAGTTTAGTTATTGATAGTGCATTTAAAGTGTGTGTTTCGAAAAAAATAAACAAATCACTATCACATCAACCACAGAACAGACATTTTTTGTTAAGCTAGTGTATCAGTATTTAGAAACAATTAGCGATAGTGCTGACAAAAAATGCATTTGTGTCGATTTTCAAAACAAAATGCTACAGGATAATAAGTACTATGTATAATATTGTTATGGTTTTTTATGCTTATTTGTATGCTAATATTTATAGTCATTACTCATTAGTGATATCAAGAGTACATAATAGGACATCCTATTATGTACTCTTGGTGATATGGATCGAATAGGCGTTAAAATTTTTAATAGGCAATCCGGTTGGTGGCGTAAATTTTGAGTATCGAATATTGACTCAAACAGTGTTGTTAGGTACAGTTTGTTGATTCTGTTGGTAGTGTTTTGAATATGTATTTTTCACTTCGAAGTCAAACTTCATAATTCTGTCCTTTTTTGTTTCAGGCAAATGTTTGGCGTGTCAGTCAAAGGCCACTTTCCTGAACATCACAGCTGCATCCATTGTCTCGAAATGGGTTAGTGCCTTGTCAGCCTCAAAAGCGTAATTCGTTATGCTCATTTAGATTCTGTATGTTTTGAATGTTGAACTCTAAATTGAATTGGCTTAATATTGGAAAACTCTTCTGTGCATAAGGGGGGGGGCTACCCAGGTCAAAAGTCAAAGTGCTTCAGTTTTTCTGCACTTTTGAAGGTGCACTTTTAGTTCAGTGCGTTTTATGTTTCGAAGAAAAGTATAGACAATTCAGCACCAATTCAATACGAATGACTTTCAATGGAAGAGTATTTTGATATTCTTCTAACTATTTTGCAGATGGGTGAAGGGGAAAAAATGGTGCGTGCCATCTTTGCAGTAGCGCGAGTGCACCAGCCGTGTGTTGTGTTTGTGGACGAGGTGGACTCGCTGCTCAGCCAACGCGGGCAGTCGGACAACGATGCTCAGAAGCGCATTGTCACTGAATTTCTGGTGCAGCTGGTGAGATAACTTAGGTTGTAAAATGAGAATAATTCCTGTGGGAGCTGTGGTGTAGTGGTTAGCATTCTCGACTTCGACACGAACGGCCAGGGTTCGATTCCTGGCGCCTTCATTTGTTTCGTTCTTTCGAAAATGGGGTTTTCGTTTCAACACTTGTCTTGTTGTCTACTACTGTCAAGAAAGGGACGAGATTTTTACTGATAGACAACAGCATCAACATAAGAATGACTCACGAGGGTTCGAACGACCTGTCTTTGAATTTCTCTGACTCCAGCGTTGACCATTGGTTACTGGGTTATTCGATGATGATCTGTCGTAATTCCTTTTAAGTACTCTAACGGCCTAGCTTACTTCACACTACTTTGCCACATTTGAAACACTGTGACTCATTAATACTAGCGCGTGTTTTTTTTCTTTTTTTTTGGGATAGTAAGTTGTATTGTTTTTATATTAAAGTAGTTCATGTCGTGGTCTGCCACTGTAATAGTGTTTTTTTGTGTAAAATTCTGGTCTCGTTTTCTATTTCAACTGATGCAGCAAAGGTAAGAATGCACACATTGCACATATTAATTTTACTAAAAGCTCAATTTTACATCATAGGTTTTTAGTTAGGATTAGGAATTAGTTAGGAATAGAAATTGTGTACTACTGATCATACATGTAACAGCACCAAAATTTTGGGTACCCCTCCCCTCCTTGGTGGGACCCCCCCCCTCCCCTGCGTCAACTCATTTTTGACCCCCCTCCCTCCCCAAAATGACGCAATTTTTACTTTTTTTGACCAAAAACACCGATTTTGACAATTTTTGGCGGAAATTTTGGTAAAAATCGCTTAAATTTTACGAAAAAATGCTAATTTTTCTAGTTTTGGCCAAAATTTCACTCCCGCCAGGACCCTCCCCCCTCTTTCTCCCCTGGCGGGACCCCCCCTCCCTCCCCCGGGACCGAATTTTGGGGGGGTCTTCCCCCCCATCGCCCCCCCAACTACATGTATGCTACTGATAAAGTCTACTTTAAGCAATTAATGTTGTTTTTGCAGGACGGGGTTTCTGCAACCCCTGACGAACGAGTACTGGTGATGGGTGCAACGAACAGGTGTGAAATTGGATGTTTACTTGAAAGTACTTGCTTTTGGATGTCTGAAAGAAAAGGTTATGATTGCTTAAAAGATTCCATTTTATCAACATTGCATAATAGGACGAGTATGACGCTCTTCCTATTATGACTTCTGGGCTGCGTCCAATGCCGAGCGCAAAATAGGCCCTTTTTTCTACGATTTTGAGCGGGAAGGTACCCCCCCTCAGTTCAAAACATTAGAGAAACTGCATAGGGGCAATGCAGCTGACTTTTGTAATTCTTGAGCTGTAGGGGACTAACCCCCTCAGTTGAGTGCGGGGTCTTGAAATGAGGTGAGTACCCCCCTCATTGAGCACTACGTCTTCAACCGAAAGGGGGGTACCCCCCCCCTCAAAACCGTACACAGAAGGGCTATTGTGCGCTCCGAATTAGACGCAAGCCCCAAGACATAATAGTGTCATACTCTTCGTATCATGTACTCTTGTTTTATTAAGTATACGTTAAAGTGCAGTTTCAATGTTTTTCACGACGTGACAGTTATCAACCCACGGACAAGATTAAGTGACGGACCCACAAAGTGAAATTAAGTTTTACCAAAAAAAGTTGAACACGGAGAGAAAACAAAACATGTGATTTTATTACGAAAAGAACAAATTCAGCCATCAAGAGTAAAACTAGTTTACTTAATTTACATTTGCTTAATTCTACTTGTTACAATAATTTTTAGACCAGAAGAAATCGATGAAGCCGCTCGTCGGCGGTTTGTGAAACGCCTGTATGTGCCGTTGCCGGATAGAGAGGCCCGATTGAGCATCATCAGCAGACTGCTGGCGGAGACTGATCACTCTCTGACGCCGGAGGAAATGCAACAGATTGCCGAGCAAACGGATGGTAGGGATTTGGGTTTCCTGCTGTTAGCTAAGACAGTTTTACACCATCCGTCTTCCATGTAAAGCACTGGCGTCAGCGGCGCTTAGGGTTGCATGTATCCAGTGAAGCTTTTCTAGGGGCATTGCACAGGCAATAGGCATATAGCTGACGCGATGTTCAGCCGACCTCAGCTAGCTACGTATTATGTTATAGTGTACTACCAAGAGTACAGAATAGGGACTTATTATGTACTCTTGGTGTTGGTACTACTTATATGCTTGTATAGCTTTTGCCGTAAAGTTGTGTCTCGTTAGTGGGTCTACCTAGAATAGTTTTGACCGATCAACTTTCATCAGACCAGCCATTGTCTTAGGGTTACCCTCATACCAAGCTTAATACGAACATGGGTGGGAACGTTAGAAGCTGGAAGTGAAAAGTTTATTATTGTTTTCTCTGTAATCGCAATGACAATTGACAATGACAAGTGTGGCTTTAAGGGGGTAGTGTCGCGAAAGCAGTCGATTTTGCGCGACTATAAAACTTTTTCAGCGAAAGATAGGTCATTGCTCTTTATATATGCTAAAAGTATGTTTCAAGGCAAATAATTTCGCTAAGAGTCAGCAAAATTGATGCAGAATACAGTTAGCAGTGAAGTCGCAAAGTCGGAAAAATGACGCTTTGAAAACCTATTCACACTCGTTAATTTCGTCACAATTTTAAAACTTTTTGTTTAGATTGTTTTCACAGACTAAAAGCATATATGCTCTAGTTTATGCACACAAAATTTAGTGCAAATTGCTGGAGTGGTTGCGGAGTAATACCTGTTTGAACTGTGAAACTGTGCGTAAACTTTGAAGTACTCACAGCAATAATGGTAAATTGTAAAAGATCTAGAAGCTTATTTTGAAATCTAACGAAAAACGAACTTTTATTTTTTTATTTTTCTTATTTGTGACAAAAATTTGTGCGTCAAAACATTACATGTACTTCACAAGCTGGCCAATCTGATATCTGGCTTGATTTTTTGAACTTTTATGTCCCTATTGTGTGATGTCTGGCTTACAAATAGTGATTCTTACAAATAGTGGTTCAAAATATTGGTAGATATTGGTAGTCTAGTGTCTGGTAGTATTTATTTGACACCATATAGCATTTTGCTAGTATCTCAGTGAACGTACAATTTCAAAGCAAAAAGCTGTCTTTTTGCAACCTACATGTATGAGCAAAACTGCTTTCGCGACACTACCCCCTTAAGCAACTAGTACCGTGAATAACAATGGTGATGAGGTGACAGATTATTTCACCTAGATAGCCCCTCTTATTGCTTTTGTTGTCACTGGACATTTTGTGTTTATTTTAGGTTATTCTGGTGCTGATATGACTTGTTTATGTAAAGAAGCTGCCCTCGGTCCCATTCGATGTCTAGCACACCTAGATTTTGAAACACTGGACTCCCAACAAGTACTGTAGCTTAGGCATACATACATATAACAGCACCAAAATTTTGTGCACCCCTCCCCCCCTTTGGTAGGACCTCCTCCCCCGGAGCCTACTGATTTTAGACCCCTCTCTCTCTAGACGGATGCAGCGTTTACAATTTTTTGGTGTTAAAAATTTACAATTTTGACAATTTTTAGCCAAAATTAAGGTAAAAATTGCTTAAATTTCATCAAAAATACCCATTTTTCAAGTGCAAAAATACTATTGTTAAAATGCTAAAATATACTGACCAAAGAGATTTTGGCCGAAATTTTGCTCACGCCGCAACCTCCCCGGCTTTCCCCCTCTTTTACCCCTGGCGGAAGTCCTCTCCCTCCCCTGGGACCGAATTTTGGGGGGATCCCCCCATGCTCCGCCCCAACTACATCTATGGTGACATACTAAATTTAATTATGAAATTGCTGAGAGTTAAAAAAAATGTTTTGCAATTGAGTTACACGAATGGAATAAAATGTGCTTTTGTCTGGGGGCCGTATTCTCAAAATTACCTATGGGTAAATTTGGGCTAAAGCCATATTCTCAGACAATGACTAAAGCCAATGACGTGATAGCTACCTTTGAGATTCGGAACAAAAATGCTTTAAACTTGTTTTGCAGCTCAAGATATGTTCGGCAAATTTCTAACCTCAATGATCGACGGTAGCCTTTTTTAAACTTTAACGCTTAACTGTTTAACTTCACATTTACCTACAGAATTAACTTTACCTTAACCTTAGCCTAACTTTACCTGTAGATAATTTTGAGAATACGGCTCCTAGATTCCAGTTGCACATTTTTTCTAAATTCGTAGGAAATGTTGTCTTCAGGTCCGTCCAATCAATCGGTCTGATTTCCAGTCTGCTCTTGCCCACGTGCGCCCCACCGTTTGTCCCCTCAGTCTGGCCTCCTACCAGGAATGGAATAAAAAATTTGGCAGCTCTTCATCGTTTTAAACTTGAATATTTAAAAACAACTTTAAACTTGGACTTTAAACTGAAATCAGTGAGAATTCATAATCTTCAATGCATTCGTCATAGAATTTTTGACTTTGAATAATATGAGATTCATGCTTCTTTTGTCTGGATTTATTATGATATTTCATTGGCACATAATCAAGTTAGATTTGTCTGAGAAGCAAGAAATTTCAGGTACCGTTTTGAATTTAATATTTCTACGGATCATAAACTAACGGATTTATAAACATAAAAATTTACGCTTACACGTTTCATGAAATATTTTAGCTCACATTGTGCCGAAAAAACATTCTGTTAGGTTAGCAATTTTTTAAATGACATGCGAGATGCAAAGTAGGCAGAAAAAGTTACCGTAGTTATGTATTTAATTTAGTTTCGATTGTTCCTGTTCTTGTTTCTTGATGTTTTATGTTTCTTTGATTGTGATAGTCACAATATTTTTTTATTGATTCTTAATGGCTGTTGCACAGTTGACATGTTTTAACAATAATAATCAATTTCCTCAGCTTTTTGTTAATGTTAAGCCTGGTCCTAGTGCATGTCTCTTTGTCCCTACGCTTTTGTCACTGTTCCTAAGCTTTGTCCTTGTCCCTGTCTCTAGGTGTTCTTTGTTCTACGATAAACGTCATTTTATTAACTGCATTTCGTTAAACGCAGCTTAAAATCCTTATCAAATTATTTGTTTGTAGAGAGAAAAGAAAGCTTGAATGTCCTGAAACTAGACTAGAATTAGACTACCGTCGAGAACGTTAAAATCATGACGCTGAAATTTATAGCTTTATAAAATTGTAGGACTTTTGAAGTCGTTTCAACGTATTCACGCCAAAATGCTAAAAAACAAAAATTATTATATAATAGAATTAATAACACAACACAAACAAACTCACCTTAGTTTTCACTGGGAAGCCTGCAAATCCCGGATTGGCTTTTCTAGCAGTCACGTGCAAGACGTGCCCCATTTTGATTGGCTGACGTGCTTAGGCACAAGGACAAAATTGAGCAGCTTTCAAGTTTGCAGTGGGACACAGTGACAGCTCTGATGGCTGCTTAAGGGGGCGCTCTGAGTAACTTCCAATAATTCAAATTGCTATATTTTTTTGTTTCTTGCTGATACGAACTTTTTTGCTTAAGTTTAATCAAGATGAACACCAGGCAAGCATTTTTGCAGAGTTTTATGAGTCTCGGAACATTTTAGCAAATTTTATGACTGCATCAAAATTGAAATTTTGAAAAATTTGACTAATTTTTGAAATGACGTAGCTCAATGGTGCCTCAACCAAATTTAACAATCTATAGCTTAAATTAAAGACAATTATCTTGCCGAGGTGCCATTTTTGTCGAATTTTCGTTACCGGCGACAAATTTTTAGTTATTTTAATTTCTATCAAAAGTGACGTTTTAAAAAGCCTATCATATTGAGCCAAATCATAATAATTACAATTCAACAAGTTCGGCACCTCCATAAACGTCTGCTTTAACAGTCTGCAAAGTTTCAAGCGGATCGGTTTTCGCAACTGACAGTATCTTAAAAAAATGTACGCTATAGCCCAATTTCAGAAACCTTAAGTTTGCCTACACAAACGTATTTTCCAAAAAATAGAGCTAATTTTTCTGTACTAAAATCCGTTGAGAAAAGTTTCAGAAGCCAAAAAGTAGCTAACGAAATATTAGTTTGAAAAATAGTGCATTTTTGTCAATATTGGTCAACGTATTTTGGAAATTTTTTTAGAAAGGTTTGCCTACATAAACGACTTTTTGAAAGTTGCAACTAGCAATTAGCTACAAAAAACTGCTTCAAAAAGTACAAAAAGCCATATAGAATTTTTTGGTATATCGATTTGAAGATTTTTTCCCATTGAAAAATAGGTTAAAATTTCAAGTTGAACCAAATTGGACGTTATATACATCAAATGAAAGCTAATTTAATTTGCAACAACTTTTCTTCTTGAGTTTATTAACAAAAACTTACGTGAAAAAGTTTATCGCCCAAAGTCGGTTATTCAGAGCGCCACCTTAAGGACAGTCCCTAATGTGCTTAGAGAGTATGAATCAATCGCAGCGTAGGGGCAGGGAAAAGTATAAGGACACTGCGAAAGTACGAATCAGTTCTTCATAAGGACAAGGTCAAAACGTAAGGACATGTATGAACCGGGCGTTTGAGTGAGTTTTCAAACTTATCGCCTTCAGCTTAGGTATATGTATATACTTTTAAGCCAGGTTCATACCTCTAAGGAATGGAATGAAATTTACTGCCGTTTTTTTAACTTACAATGACATAAACACAGATCTGAAACGCTCTACCTGATGATTTGCACTAAGTGGTGTAGCTCTGGTAATCGGTATAAACGTGTTTGCCCCAATAAACAGTGTTTTTCAACTTGGGGCGTAAAGCTGCTCAAATACTGAGGTTTAACGTGAGTTTGCCTCTATTTTACTCTTTGGGAATTTACCTTCTAGTCTAGTTTATGAATTTTAGCCGTTTCACTTGAGGCAAATTTTAGCAGGGCAAACTCGAGAAGAAGAGTGAGTGTCTGACTTAAGTTTCTCTTCACTTACTGTTGCTGTTATTGTAGGTATGTAATGTACATAGATGCTAGATGGATGCAGACCCCATGGGGTGCCACATGGTGTCCCGAGGGGCACCATGTGGCACCGTGTGACACCACATGGGGTGCCCCGTGGGGCGCCATGTGGCATCATGCGGCACCGTGTGACACCCCATGGGGCATCATGTGGTACCGTGTGGCACCCCATGGGGTGCCCCGAGGGGCACCATGTGGCATCGTGTGACACCCCATGGGGTGCCCCACGTGGGGAAAATCAGTATCGCTCTCCGTGCGTTTTTCCATGTGGCACCACATGCGGCAGCCAATTAGTAAGCAGTGTTGATGATCACGTGAATTTATACAAATGTTTGAAGGGCGATTTTAGGGCGTAAACTCAATTACTTGCGTTAATTTTTTAACATTTGGTTAGTGTATCACAGCTTATAAGAGTACATACCTCATGAATTAGATCACATTAAATAACAAAATTTGAAAAAACATTATTTTTCACGTAATTTATGCACAAGGCACGTATCACTTATGCCGAAATGCAATCTAAAACCTTCGTAAATAATTAGTATATTGACCGTTCACGCTCCTACAAATTCAAATTCCCGCGCGTTCATGCCCCATCGTGTGAATACGTTCCCCAGGAGACACCGCACGGTACCACATGACGCCCCTTGGGGCACCCCATGGGGTGTCACAAGGTGCCACATGGTGCCCCACGGGGCACCCCATGGGGTGTCACACGATGCTACATGGTGCCCCACGGGGCACCCCATGGGGTGTCACACGACGCCACATGATGCCCCAAGGGGCACCCCATGTTGCGAAAAGTTGGCTAATTTGGTCAGGCAGTTTTCTTGAAATCACTTAAGGACAAAACTATTGGGACAGACAAGTATGAATGAACTTGGTCTTAATGAACGTTCAGTGTGAATCACAAATTACTATATAGCTAATTCATGACCGGTGCATTTCTTATTATTCAAGAAATCAGTTTCTTATCAAACGTATCTGATGCTTTTCTCTCTGTTTGCCTATCCCATCTTTTTCTGCTTAATTCCGTGAGACCACTTTATCCCCGCCCATTAATCACGCTAGCCAGGCTAATAGACCATATTTGGGCTGGAAGCACCTTAACCACAGTTTGGACCACCTAAGCTTTTAATCTGAGTCCGCTTGCCTACTTCAAATCAGACGGCTTATTTTGATGTCGTTTTAGCTGGGCTTGGCGTTTTGATAGTTTTTTTATTTAGTATATACATGCTTGGTTTTGGTTTCTTGTCTTGGTTTCCGTTATGCTATTGCGACTTGCGCTTCTGTATTTTATTGGTATGTGAAGTTCAAGTTATAACTATTAATATTAATTAACTAGTTAAAATTCATCGGTGGTGAATTTAAATCGATATATTATGTTTGAATTTAACTGAATATTATTCAGTATAATTTCCAAGACTAATTGTTGTTGTACATTGTATTTTGTTAGTTTAAGGAGATTTTGACCTGTACAGTACTGTGCCAAAAATTCGTGCTCAGGCTTTATTTGTAACTTGAGTTCTGTGGGCTCAAAGTTTACATAGAAATCACAAAAACTTAGAAAACGCAACTACCACCTTAACTGGACCCAGCAAAAATTAATCTGACCAAAGACAGACCCACCTATTTTTTCACCGGCTTCTCAATAAATTAAGTCTGTAAAAAAACTTTGTTTGCCAGTTTGCCAGTTCACAGAATTTATCCTGTCCCAAAAACTTGCGTCAAAAGATAAAAAAAATCATTTAAAGTAAAGTTTGACATAAAGTTTTGGTTTCAGCAGCCGCTGTGTTTCGACCCTCTGAATGCAGTCCCACAGCTAAAAGATTGTTCGAGCGTCTTTTCCTGAACTACAACAAGTTGAGTCGTCCCGTGCAAAATTCCAGTAGTCCTGTGGTGGTCAGATTCAAAATCAAACTCTCCGAACTTCTGGATGTGGTATGAATTCGAAGTGCATTAGTACAATAGTATAAATGGTACTTATAAAATAACTAACGTGAATCAAGTCTTACTAGTCTAAACTACATAGACGCACTAGTCTTGTGACTAAGTATAAATGGTGGATACAGAAAAAACTGCATGCGTAATTGATGGGTTGTAGCAATCGGTATAGAGTTTTCTGTTCGTGACAGTTCGAAACTTTGGAAGAGAATTAAGTTTAACTTGGCATGTAAACTTAAGGTATTAACATTATGTTAATTAAAAGCTCAATGGTCAAGAAAGACCAACGTCAGTTTTTTATTGAAGAATAAGTTTGGCATAAATTATTTGCCGTGTCGCAACTCTTGTGAAATAACTGATTTTGCTGAGCAACTATTTAGCACTTAATAGTCTATAATAGGCAGTATGTATATATTGACTGATCTTATTGACTGTTTTCGCCAATGTTCTTAAGTTGACTAATAGTTTGTATTTACTTTTAGTATGAAAAAGACCAAGTTATGATTACCAACGTTTGGCTAACGCACGTAAGCATTGGTTATTGTGTTGTGTCCCAATGTCCTATTCAGCTTAACATATCGCCGTATGTATATAAACGTAAACAAAGCTTTTGAAGAACCTGCGTCTTAGATCCAACCGGCATTTCGACTAGGCGACGAACTAAGGCAACTAATAAACAGTGAGCATTATATTGATATAAAGTCGACACAAAGTTAGTTTTTAGTTTTTGCTTTCTTGCTTTGTTTCTTTCTCTTCGATTTTATTGTAGTAGGATACGCAGTTTTGAGGACTGTGATAAGGACAAATTAAAAAATATGCTATGCTGATTGTTGTTTTCTCAAAAAAATTCTGTATCTGTGCGCTACACAGCTTACCAAGTTTTTGCACTAGCTTTTTACAAAATAAATGTCAAGGCGAAAATGAACATGTAGTAGTTTTTTCAGGAATGGTACGATCACAAGTTAGTGTGGGACCCCGGTAGCTACGAGGGACTAAAAAGTCTGCATGTGCCCAGTCAAATGATATGGCTACCAGACACCGTCCTCTATAACAAGTAATCAGACTTCGATAGTTGCTCGCTTATACACGTCCTTTTAGTTCCTTCCGCTCAAGTGCAAAATAATATAGGCTAGTAACTGGCAAAGTATTCGATGGCTATTGCTTCCTGAGCCTACAGCCTAAAACCAGATTCGGACTCGTCCTTATCTTTGCCCGTATCAGTTTGTCCTTAAACAGTTTCAAGAAAACTACATACCAAATGAGCCAATGTTTAGCCCGTAAAACGTTGGGGTCAAGTGTAGCTTGTATGCAAACTAGTAGGCTGCCGAAACTTTGTCAAAGTTGCGTAATCGCGGAAAGGTCCTTGTCCCTATGATCTTAAGGACAAGTATGACTCGGGCTCAAGTGTTAACCTGGGCCTAAGTCCCCTGCAAATCTATCCTTGAAGAAAAATGCTTAAAACATAGTGAGTGCTCTCAGAAAATTGAAATTGGTCACTTTTATTGAGCTATTGGATCTATATTCGGCAGATCCTAGGTAGAAAAGAGTCTCATGTAAACTAGTTTAGCTTAGGCTTTTTTAACGTGTTCTAGAACTTTTTTGCTATTTTCAGCCTCAGTGACCACCGAAAGAATTGTATACACTAATACGTAATGTTTTTTGTATCGTTTTATATATTTTCACACTCACAGATAAGTTATGCTGGGTTGCATGGATGTATCGCTATTAATTTGCCACTAGCGATTCTGTCGCTAAATGATATACTTTTTGTTCAGTGCAGACGGGCATTACCAAATCACCATTCTGACCAAAGCCACAGTGCACCACGACGGCCGAGTGGTGTGGCGTCCCCCTGCGGTCTACAAGAGCAACTGTGAAATCAATGTCCAGTGGTTTCCATTCGACATGCAAAATTGCAGCATGAAATTTGGTTAGTGCAATTTAGTGGTAGTTACGTTTGGTTTACGAGAAATTCGAAAATGAAATTTAAAGCAGATAAATAGCATTTGACTGTTAATTTGGTTTCTAAATTTTAAAGGATTTTGTGTAAATTAATCATTTGCTTATTTACATTTTCAAGCACCCAGAGAAATTCATTGCTTGCCGTGGCTCATAACTGACGAGAAAAAGTTTTGACGTTTGTCTAAGCAAAACTAATATGTTTACAGTCGAGGTTTCAAAAAATATTTGAGCAACGTAAACCGGCTAAAATTTTTTAAAATGTTTTTACTAATTTCTTTAGTGGTATTAAGGTGTTGGTCCATCCTTACATACTTGTCTTTGAGGAGACAGATTTTTTTTGCATGCGAACTGGAAAATGACTCTAGCTGATTTTTCTAAAAATAACTTATTTGGCCGTGTTTTTTTCGAAATTGCCTAAAGTCAACACGATAGAGACAAGGATAAGGACGAGTATGAACCGGGGCTTTATGTTTTCCGTATTCCCGACTTCAGGCTTCTGGTCCTACTCGTACGACGAAGTGGACCTGCAGCACGACTACCCCCCCTCGCTCATCACAGACATCTACGTGGAGAACGCGGACGGGCGCACGCACAAACAGTGGGTCGAGTCGGCCATCGATATGTCTAACTTCATGGAGTCAGTAGAGTGGGACGTACTTCATGTGCCTGGTCAGTTGGGTGTGCCCGTGTGGGCCACAATTTGATCTTGTACACTATTGGTGGCGTGATTATTTCGTAATTTTGCCGGCTGGACGGACATACATAAGGCTACGGTTGGAAGTATGAATCGAACCTTAGTGTGATAGAGTTGATACCAACGAAAGTGAAGTTTGTATAAGCCGAAAAGTTTGTTGTACAAAGTCTTCTGCTTTCGACCGGTAATGTTGCAATGAAACAATATGCAAATGAGCTGTTGTTTGGCTAAAGACCCATAAAACTATGGGTGGAAACTGAATAGGTTCTATTCCTAAATTTTAGCTGACCTGCTGATTTCACGTCGTGTTGCCCTATGCTTTTACTAATTCCTACATTACGTATCGTGTAATGTACCCATTACTTGAGTTCATCCATTAGCAAAAACTAAATTGTAAGGCGTTTTCAGTTTATCCGAATATTAAAAAGTTATACAATATTTTACAGGAGAGCGTCACGTGGCTAGCTACCCTGGTGTAACCCAGGAATACGTGGACATCACCTACTACGTCACGTTGCGTCGGAAAACACTGTTTTACACCATTTTTTTGGTCATTCCATCCATTTCCATCTCATTTCTCAGCGTATTGGTCTTCTATTTGCCGGCAGACAGTGGAGAGAAAATCACGCTTTGTATTTCCATCTTAATCGCCCTTACTGTGTTTTTCCTGCTTTTGGTGGATCTCATACCGTCGACTAGTTTGGTATGTTTTGCTAAATTATGGCTACACATGTTCCATGTGTCCACTTGTGTAATAGAAGTAGAATAGAAACATAAATAGAATGAAATGCATAGGAAAGAGAATAGTTTAAACTAGTGATGATAAATAAAACATGTTACAATGTAATGGAAACAAATTTTAGATACAATCCTTGTGGGTTCATTTTTGCTATGTACATAATAACACTGAGTTTGATTGGCTATAAGCTTATTTTTTACACTGGTGTGATTGTAAGCTTGAATTGTGGATGGCTTGATTCCCCTCATCGAAATCGCGAGCAGCGAATATTCCTGTAGTGATTTATTGGTTTCGATTTTGTCAATCTAGTAGCTAACTTTTCTAATTTTGTTCCCAGAGCACCCAGTTTTGACAGGAATATAAAAATAAAGTGAAAATTTTCTGTATTGAAATTTTTTGACAAACAAGAGTGTCTAAATCCTAATCCAATAGTCCAATACAACATTGTAATGGAAAATTATATGAGTATACCTTGGGATCACGTGGTCGACTTTGGACTGGGTTCATGTTACACACCTTCTCTGAATTCTAGCCTAAAGCTTGAGCTTGGTTCATACCAAGAGTACATAATAGGAAATAGTATGACACTCTTCTCTATCCTAGTAGCTAATCGGCCGGCACGACGCTCCGGCCAAATCAGCCCTTTTACGCCTTGATTTCAGGGGGGGGTTCCCCCTGGAATCAAAACATGTCTTGCTTCGAGGGGGGTACCCCCCTGAAATCTAGGCGTAAAAAGGCTATTTCGGCCTGAGCATCGTTCCGGCCGATTAGCTGGAATAGGGAAGAGTGTCATACTCTTTTCTATTATGTACTCTTGTTCATACTTGTCCTTAAGAACGTAGGGACAGGGACAAGGACTTTTTTGGACACCTATTGTGAGACATGGACAGAATTGATTCCTCAAATTTTTGCCACACAAACTGGACTTCACCCCAATTCTTCCTGCAAAAAATTTGCTCCTTTGGCGTTGTAGTTGTTTTGTAACTGCTTAAAGACAACACAATAGGGACAAGGACAAGGACAAGTATGAACCGGGCTTTAGTCTTCCTTCAACTGCAGGTGATTCCATTGATCGGCAAATACCTTCTGTTCACGATGACCCTGGTGACCATGTCGATTGTGATCACCGTCGTCGCCATCAACCACCACTACCGTAGTCCCTCCACCCACAACATGCAGCCATGGGTTCGCACCGTCTTCATTGAGCTGTTGCCCAAATTTCTCTTCATGCAAAGACCCACGTTTCAGCGAAAACAGGATGCCACCGGAATCGGTCGGTATCTAAAATTTTGTCGGTTAAAAAGCTCGTATTTAAGAACAGTTTTTAAGTGCATAAGTGTTTTTTTGGTGAATTTGACTATGGGAAACGTGTTGACGTAGGTTACGCATGAAAGCATCTTCAACATAGACGTATTTACAAAATAGGAAAATTTTTGTTGTGTAAGTTAGAGGTCAGGCACTGAATGAATAGGAAATTTGTTTTAAATTCTGAGCATCCAATTAATTTTCCGAGAGTAATTTTCACCTTTTTTTTCAGTTTACTCATTTGATGCGGCAACTAAATTTGCCCAACAAGAATTATCTAAAGTAGCTGATGAGGATTTGGTTCAAGTTTTTGCCCCAAAACCTCCCCAATTTTCCCCCAAATGCGCAACTTTGGCTCGGCATCCCTCTTTTCCCACGCATCTTGACGACTGCTGCTATGTCTCAGACTTAACGTCGCCAGTCGACTACAAATTACAGAAGGATTCTGAAAGAAAACGAGAGGAACGTTACGTCAAAACAAAACAGTTCAAACAACTGCTGAAAAACGTCATTTTTATTGGAAAACATATGCAGCAACACTATTATGAATTGAATGTGAGTTGTTTTTATTAGGATGTAGCTGAAATTTGTTTGATAATATGATTTGGTTTAGTTTGTTCTCCAATGATTAAAGTGCCATAAATAACTTTAGTATGCAGTGCCAATGCTTATTTCTAGATCAATTCAAGTGTTTCTTTATTTTTTAGGGAGCCTTTTAGTCTATGCACTAACTTTGCCTGGTTCTTATTTTTAAAGTAAAAATCTATAGTCTGACCAGAATTTGCTGAACCCTGAGATATTTGTGACTACTCCGTACATATAGTCTACACACTCGCTGTACTCTTGATGCGTTCGATTTCTTTTTTTGTAATGAAATCGCGCGTTTGTTTTGTCTCAAGGTCAAGCAATTTTTTATCAGCCTTGTTTTTTTTTGCTTGTTTCAGGTGCAAGAAGACTGGCGCTACATCGCGATGGTGATAGATCGATTGTTTCTGGTGCTGTTTCTGATCATGTCAATGATTGGCACCATGCTGATATTTCTGCAGGCCCCCGCACTGTATGACACCCGGCCGCCCCTGCTTGGCTATATGATACAGAAAAGTGATGAAGCCATTGCATGAATAACTGTTCTTGTCTATGTTCAGCGGCAGCCGAAAGGACTATTGACGATGTATAGCCCGTCTGGGATAAAGCCCACCCCCGTATGTCGTTTAGACTATTATTATTTTCCAGTAATACCATACCATCCGTATAATCTATGAAGCTTTATACGTCTTGACAATTGACATGTATCTTAATGTATTTGTAACGGGGCACCTTTTAACATCTCGCGCTAGTATACCTACTTGAGTTTGTAAATTTACATAAACCCTTAGATAAGGTCATTATGCAAACAAACTATTTTTGTCTAACTCTTCTGATCTCGTTCAGGCATTATCCTTTAGTGCACAATACGGCAAAAGAAACTATGACCTAGCTGTATAAAAATTGGCTCTCTGGAATGTGTTATTAATATTTTTGTGAGATTTGTTTTGCTTCTGCTTGAAATTGAATTTGTGCTTGTGACAACTGTGTGAGCAGTAAAACATTATAGCATTTGGCGGTAGCGCTAGGTTATAGAAACTGTCCTTTAGGTATAGCAAAGTTACAACTACAAAAACATTTTCATGGACATTACGTAGAGTATTCGCTATCTAGTGTTACAAATCTAACAGAAACAATATAAATAAACATACGAACACGATCATGTAAAAGATAAATCAACACTAAATATTTGGCACAGAGATTACCAAAAAAAGTTTTTTGGAGTTAAAATCCTACAAAATTGAAAATATTTCATTTGGAGAGAAGGCGAGAAATTTAGAGACTTGATGTGAAAGGTTTGAATTTAAATATAGTAAACATTTTCAGTGAAAATTGACACAATTTGTTTTTAACAACATTTTTTGCATTCAAATTTAAGTATTAAAATTGTCTCAGTTTCATTTTATGTACATTAAAGTTGATGCATTATTATCAGAAATTGTCACATTTTAATCTTTTCCTTCGTAAGCCTGTCGTATTCTTTCTTCGTAATTATTCAAAATTGCCCACATAATGCACAAAAGCACAATTAAAATGCTGAAATTAACAACCAGTCCGATGGTCTCGCGATCTAGCTGGATCCCCATCACCACTGGCATCTGCAAACAAAAAAAGCAAAAATTAGCAAGTAATTACTTCAAAAAAAATTGCTAACGAGCCTACGAAATTTCTTGGAGTATCGGGGCACAGCTTTTCTGCGATCGACGGGGGGTTCGGGTGGCAATATTGGGTGGTATCTCAATACAAATGGTTTCCGTGGTTAGCGAGTTATTTAGATTGTTGTATCTTTATCTTATTTTTACTATTTTTTGGCACTTTTTTAGCTATGAGGGTGGGTTGAGGTCGAAGGTTGAGTAGGTAAGGTGTATTTACCCGATACACCCTGACGTGTAACCGGTGTTTACGGTAATGCTAAACCTGTTTCAAGGGGTGATATTGGTGCCGTATGGTACTGTCCCCCTTGCAGTTTCAGACATGTGATAGTGGACCTCTATATAACAATTTATGTGAGTTTAACCTAGTTAAGTTACTTATAACCGAGTACCTTAGTTACGTTACGGTAGTTATAACCTAGTAAAAAGAGTAAAAAGCAGGAAACGTATGACACTTCTATCATGTCTTGGGGCGGCTGTCCAACGCGAAGCAGGAAATAGTCCCTTTTTGTGTACAGATCTTGAAAGGATATATAGGTGTATCCCTCTCAGTTGTAGCGTTATATATACAGTGTACACGTTATGTGGTAGCCCAGTACATAACTCAAATGATAAATCGGTAAAGGTGTATCTCTTGAGTTGTGAATAAAACGCTATAACAGACTGGGTACAATCATCAGTTAGAGCAGCAGACATCAGTTCAAAACATGACTACAGGAATACACAGATCAGAGGCGTCCTGGTTAAATACAGGGCGTTAGTATATGTATATGAGGTGCTCAGCTGTTAGTCTCGTAACGTGTTGCGTGCAAGTGTTGTTGTAACTCGATTCAGTGTTACAGTAAAGTGCAATAACCAGACTTAAGCGTGCCGTATAATTTAGTTATTACACTGCTGTAGGCGTGCATCTTAGTTATTGCACTGTTGTTTCAAAACAGTTATAACATAAGTACATTATAATACTTTGTAGCGTGCACTCAGCAATCATTTGCACTGGCACGTGAAGCCCGCGTGCATAAACTCGTGCGCTGCGCGCACTCGTTCATGCACTTGGAGCTTCACGTAACAGTGCGTATAAATTACTGAGTGCACTCTACATCGTGCTATAACCTACACTTATACTGCACGCAGCAGCGTGCAATCTACTTATACTGCACGCTATACTCGAATCGATTTACAAGTCACTTATAGCACTCGTGGTCGTGCTAACATTTGATACGCATGTGTGAAACCCTCGTGCAGGAGCACTCGTGCGCACGCAATACGCATGTGTAAACCCTCGTGCAGGAGCACTCGGAAGTTTCACAGAAACATGCGTATAAATAAATCACTTATAGCACGCTAACCAATGCCATAACCCATACTTATTAAGGAACGTTTCACTTATCCTATTCAAACATAGCTATTAATTAATGACAATTAACTAATTGGCATAATAATTCGTCTAAAAATTGATGAATTAAACAAAACAAAAACTAATGTTTGACTTCATTTGAAAGCTGATACAATTTAGAGCAAGTTTAAGCCAGAGATACAACTATATCTATGTTTGCCTTGCTGCAACCTCCATCGAAAGGTCAACGATAAATGTAATCCGGAACAAAACTATGGTTATTAGGAGTTAGGCCTAAGGTGGATGGAAATCCGCTTAAAAAGTTTTTGAAAAAGCTAATTTGCGAGAAGGAAACTTATGTGGGAAAGTTTAGGAAATTTATCGCAAACCATGAAAGGGCACATAGTAAGCGTTACATGACAGTTTGCCATAGATGCTTTTCCCCGTTGTTAAAGTTAGCAGTCAACCGAACTTGAAGCATTACGCTATGCCGCTTAGAAAAGCACTAAAATCTGTCAACTTTTCCCGAATATATAAAGTACTTTTTTTTGCAGAATTCGAAATGTCGGCAGAATCGTCTAAAAAGAAGACTACATAGGTACGTCGATTATGTATATACTCTCTGAAACCGCTTAGCTACATAGCAAATGTAGTTGTTGTGATGACATCATATTATACTTTGATAGCTGTGCTTCAACTTTTTTGTTCAAATTAGAGTTGATTCGGTCCTGTTACCATGTCTTATCATCTAAAACATAATTGAGAACCATTTAGCTATTTGAACCCCCCGGATATATGTGTAAGTATGTATATTGTTGAGCTTCCAAATGAAACGAGTAACCAAAGCTGATACTAAATGGTTAACAATAAAGCCAGGTTCATACTTGTCCTTGTCCTCTTCGCTTCAGTTTGTCCTTTAAGGTGGTAGTTACGTTTTCGAGGTTTTTGTGATTTCTATGTTAACTTTGCGCCTACAGAACTCGAGTTGCAAATGAAGCCTGAGCACGAATTTTTGGCACAAATCCCCAGGCATTTCTCTCACTTTTTCAAAATTTCACCTGCGTACATTTTTAGAGGGCTTTAATCGTGAGAAAATATGTTAAACTTTAGGCGCGTTTGGTTTTAAGCTATTTTTTCAGTAAATTGACTGGTTATTAAAAAAGTGGGGATGCCTGGGGATTTTAAACATGTCAAAAACCTTACCGACTTTCAGCCCAAACAGGTAATCATTTGATTCAGAGCTGTGCCACAAACTTTTTGTAAAAATATTATTATTTCGGAAAAAGACCTTTGTTTTGCTGCTTGTACTTGAACCAAACTCAAAGGTTAAGTTTTAATGAATGGAATATATTTAGGTAATTTATTTTTACTTACTTAATGCAAAAGACCGCTGGTAATTTAAGTTTGTAAACGCTGAGCTATAGCTTCCCAAAAAACACCTAAAAACGCAATTACATCCTTGAAGCAATTGCAAGAAAACAACTACCAAGTCAAATAAGTTAATTTTTCACAAGACAATAGTTGACCGTTGACGTCATTTCCATCACTTTTATATCTTCTATGCCCTTCAGGACAAGAAGTATAAAAGGACAGGTAGCTTTGACTCTGACAATTTTACTAATACACAAAGATGAACCGTGTTAGAAATAACAACTTTCGGTAGGACTATAAACTTTGCTAGCCGACCTGTATGTTCTATAGTAGTGTTTACTCTTCTTTTGATTAACTTCTTGTGGAGTTAAGACACTTATTTCTAAGGGCTTTTTGAAGACCTTCTTAAAAGTCAAGCACAGAAAGTGAGCGAAAACTTACGTTGGCTTATTTCAGAGCAACAACTAAAAATAAAGAAAAATTAAAAATAATTTAACGCCGCAGTAGAAAACACTGGGCTGAGCAATAAGCCGGCAATAGACTGCGAGCGAAACTAGCGTAGAATGTTATGGCCACGTATCGCTACGCGTGGAC